>VDFB02121480.1:0-16559 GCA_007258455.2 Sequoia sempervirens | reverse complement strand
AACTACCACCCAACTTAGTGAGCCACTTGGGTGGAGTATCGTGCCAACAAAGGAAAACATATTTTCTCTCTAAAAATTTAGCTCCAAATGCACTATAATACACCTTAATCCTATTGATTAGGTTTTCAAATTTATTTTCTTTCAATTCTAAAAATAGTGTTATCATTAGAAAATTGCATATTAATCAACATATCATCATTTGGAAGATGTATACCTTTAACCAAATCACCCAATTTATCAGTTTTTAAAATGTAATACAAAGCATTTGATGTAATAACAAACAATGCAAGAGAGTTAATGGTTAGCCATGTCTAATAGATCTTTGTACACTAAATGGATCTATTAGTGATCCATTAATATCAAGTTAAGCATAAGAATATTTGAAGAGCACTTGAATCACACTAAAAAAATGTATGGGAAAACCAAACTCCTCCAACACCATTGTGATAACAACTATAAAACTATAATAAGCCTTCTTAAAATCCAATAATAACATCCTAAAATTTTGGCTAGAGTTCTTAGGCGCCCAATCCAACGCCTCATATCTATTAGTTAAGTTCTCAAGGATATACCTATCTTTAATGAACTCATTTTGTGTATTATTTATGAACTGTGGAAGAACATCAACCAATCTCGATAGTAATATCTTAGCAAATATTTTATAAGAAACATTGAGTAAAGTAACAAGCCTCCAATTTTGAATGTTTTACTTATCCCCCTCTTTGGGCAAGATATTAATGATAACCCTATCTATATATCCCTACCTAAAGAACCCTTCTAAATAGCCTCCTTATACAACTCTAAAAGATCATCAATCACCCAATTTAAATTACATTTATACAACTTAATCAACCACCCATCAACTCCTTGGGACTTGCCATTCTTAAAGGATTTAATTGCATCCATAATTTCCTCATTAATTTCTTTATTTAACATGGAGGCTTCCTCTTCATTTTTCTATTTGGAATGAACCTTCTTCAAACAATCTATGTATTTATATAGACAACATTACTATCATTAGCAATAAATATTTCTTCATAAAAATATCAAAAGGATTTTTTGATATCATTGATATTTTTATTTAAATTTTATTGATTAAAATAGGCCCTGCTTATTATTTAATATATTATTCTCCTTTAGAATATTAAAGAAATATTTGGAACTCATACTGGCATATTTTAACCAATTCACCTTTGCTCTAATTATGGAAACTCATTTTTTTCTATTTTGCAAACACTTGAGTTGATGTTTGACTCACTCTAAGTAGCGATCAGAACTTCATTATTAGGATTATTCTAGAGGACATAGTCTTTCTCTAACAAAATTTGTTGCAAGATATGTGCATATCTTCTATTATCTATATGTAATGAAATAACTTGCACAATAGAATAATATGATAGAAAATATGTTGCAAATACTTGAAAATAATTAAGAATAACAAGCCACTTTTCGGGGAAAACCTCAAAATATCTCCAATGAGATCACAATTTACAATGTGATGATGAAATAAGACTCACTACCTCCTATATATATACCTTATTTATACCTAGTATATCATCTAGGTCGACATAGATAACCCTATATTATCCCTAGGCCAACCTAGTTAATTAAATAACAATATAATAATGATAATATGACTTAATTAAAGGTTAATATAGCCACAAGCCAATTATTCATAACCCGATGTACTCTAATATTAAGGGCGTAGAATGCCCCCCTCTTCAGAGAAGCATTGTCTTCAATGCTAAGCAAGTTTGGATGCTTCTAAATGAACTCCTTGTCCTCCCATGTGACATCTTCAATTGGTAAATTATTCCATTCAATGAGATTCTGAGTGATTGAAGAATAAACTTTGATTTCAATATGATTCTTCCTTCACCGATCTCAAGTAATATTTTCTGAGTAGGGATATTATTCACAATTACCTTCTTCAAACAAGAAACATGAAAAATTATATTTATCTTTCTTGTTGATGACAATTCAATCTTGTAGGAAACACTACGTATCTTTTACAAGATTTGAAATGGGTCAAATAAATTGGATACAATTTGTTATTCTTTGATTGTTTCTTTAGTGACATTTTCTTGTAAGTTTGCAATCTCAAGAAAACCCAATCCCCAACTTCAAAACTTCTTTCACTACTATGTTGGTCCACCTGTTGCTTCATTCGATTTTGTGCCATGGCTAGATTCTCTTTAAGTATTGAAAGTACTTGTTGTTGATGAAGCAAGTGGTCCTTCACAACATGAACTCTTGGTGAAACCTTCAATGATGATGTGATGAAAGGAGGATGATATCTATACAATGCCATAAATGGACATTTTTATGAACTATGGAAGGAAGTGTTATACCACCATTTTGCTAGCAGTAGCCAATCTACCCGTTAAGAATATTTATCTGAATTAAAATAATGTCTAGATAATCTTCCAAATACTTAATAACAACCTCCACTTACCCATTAGATTGAGGATTGTAGGAAGAACTATGAGCCAATTGAGTACCCAAACATGAGAATAAATTTGTCTGGAAGTTACTAGTAAAGATAGGATCATGATCACTGACAATAACCTTAGGTATACCATGTAGCTTTTGAATATTCTTAAAAAATACTTTTTCCATTGTACTTGCAAAAGGATGTGATAATGCAATAAAATATGAATATTTAGTGAGGCAATCCACTACTACCATGATGACATTGCCATTAAATCTTGGAATCCCTATAATGAAGTCCATGGAGACCTATTCCCAATGTTGGTTGGGAATAACTAAGGGTTGCAAGAGACTAGGTGTCTTAATTGTCTCCCTTTTATTTCTTTGACAAACTAAACATTTAGCCACAAGTTTTTTAACATTCCCTTTTATCCCTTCCCAAAAGAAGTACTTCTTGACTTGATATATCTTCCAAAATATTGAATGACCACCAATAGGAGACTCATCAAGCTTTGTGAGAATATTTTGTTTGAGAGAGGAATTCTTGCAAATATATAATCGTTCTTTATGCCACAAATTATCTCCCTCCTAATAAAACTTATATGAACTACTAAGATCACTCTATAATTGCTGAATGATTTACTTGTAGCAACATCATTCTACCATTATTTTTTGGATTCTACTACCCAATCTTCTTGTAATATTGAAATGACACACAATAAAGCTTCATCCTTCCTCGATAGTGCATTTGCCACAACATTTTCCTTACCTTTCTTATATACAATCTCAAAATCATATCCCAACATCTTTGTGACCCATTTTTGTTGCTCTTCAAAAGGTAATATTTGTTCCACAAAATATTTTAGGCTATCATAATTTGTCTTAACCTATCTACCCATTAGATAAGGGCTCCATTATTTTACTACATGAAGAATAGCTAGCATTTCCTTCTCATAAATAGGTTTGAGTTGATTCTTATCCTTTAATTGACGACTCACAAAAGTAATGGGCTAACCCTCCTGCATGCAAACTGCTCCTATACCATTTCCTGAAGCATCACATTCCACAATAAAATCCTCGGTGAAATATGGAGTGGCAAGAACTAGAGTTGTACACATAGCCTCCTTCAATATTTCAAATGTTGCACTAGTGGATTCATTCCAGTGAAAATAATCCTTCAATAAAGTTGTGAGGGGTGTTGCCTTATGGCCATAATTTTTCAAAAATCTTCTATAATATCTAGTCAATTCCAAGAAACCCCTCAATTTCTTAATGGTTTTGGGAATAGGCCATTCCATGATAGCCTTAATTTTGTTAGGATCCACCTTTACTCCTTCATATGAAACTATGTGTCCCAAGTACTCCACCTTATTGAGACCAAAAGTGCACATGGATGGCTTATCATAGAGTTGATGATCTCTGAGAACTTGTAATGCTTTATCTACATGTTGCAAGTGGTCTTCTCATGTCTTTCTATAAATCAATATATCATTAAAGAACACTAATACAAACTTCCTCAAGAATTTCTTAAAGATGGAATTCATCAAACTTTCAAATATAGATGGTGCACTGGTAAGACTAGATGACATCACCAAAAACTCATAATGACCCTCATGAGTTCTAAATATTGTCTTACAAATATATTTTTCCTTAATTCAAATTTGGTGATAACTTGATCTAAGATCTAACTTTATTAAATGCATAGCTATGTTCAATTCATCTAGCAAATCATCAATGACTAGAATAGGAAACTTATCTTTGATGGTGTACATGTTGAGCACTCTATAGTTTGAGAACATGCACCAAGTTTCATCCTTCTTACACACCATCACCATAGGCGAGGAGTAAGCGCTTTTCCTATGCCTAATAATTCCTTCCTCTAGCATCTCCTCAACAATATTTCCTATCTTACTTTTTTGTATATGTGGGTACCTATAAGGTATGATATTGGGTGGTTGGCTCCCTAGAACTAGTTGTATGGCATGATCATGATCCCTCTTAGGAGGAATTCCTTTAGGCATATCTCTGAAAACCACTGACAATCAACTATTGCTTGTAAAACTAGATGGGTGGGAGCATTAGATTGAGAGGCTTCTAATGAACATAACCAGGCCACAACTCCATCAACTCCTTTATTAAGCAACTTCTGCATTTGATGAGAGCTTACCATTTGTGGGGACTTTTCCTTCAATCCTCTTAGCTCTACTGTCTTTCCTTCTGATTGAAATATCATGAATAGTTCTTGGAAGTTCATTAGTTGTTCCCAAAGTAGTAATCCATTGTACTCCCAAAACAATATATTTTGCACCCATAGAGATAGCATACATTAGGCTATCAAGGTGATGATATCCCATGGATAATTTAATTCTATGGAACTTTCCAAAATAACTAACAGTGCCACCATTTGCAATTAATTCCTAAAACTCTGGAGCTGAATATATAAAACAATTTAGACGAGTAGCTAAATTTTTGTTGATGAAATTATGAGTACTACCTGATTTGATCAACATTGTTACTTTCTGCTTCTTTAAGAATCCCACTACCTTGAGAGTTTATGGGGCACTAAAACCTAAGAGTGTGTTGGTTAACAAATTATGCACTATTTAAGATTTCAAATTTCTCCCTCTATTGCCCAATTTTAGTGCTAATTACCAACCAACAATTGGGTAAATTATTGCTATGTGAAATAATTTTCCTCTGAATTTTATGAGGTACATCTCCCTTGTTTGATAAGAAAATATGTTATTTTCTAAAATTTAAACTTCAAATATAGTATGCTTTTAAGCAAAAAGTAGAAAAGGAATAAAACTAAAATTAAAGATCTATAAATGATTATTAAGGAAATTTATCGAGTAAAACTCATTTGTGAAATACTTTCGACACACAGACCAATCATATTCCACAAAATATAAATTAATAAATTTTACCAATTAAAGATAATTCTGAAACTGAAATGGATTCAATAACTAAAATGATTTTCACACTTACATAAAAATGCAATAACCAAAAAAAAAAATTATAACACATATATTACAATATATTTCCTTCATTAATTAATCCAAACTATTCATTCACAGATGGATAGCTTACAAGTTTCAATTATCTTCTTTCTTCTTCAAAACTTTCTCTCAAAGTTTTTGGTTAACATCATAACATATATATAATTCCCAAGCGTAATTGCTTCTTGGAAATAATTAAAAAAGAAAAATTTAAAATTTTCAAACTTCTCATAACCTTTTTAAAGTTCATTTACAAAATAAGACCAATAAAATAAGATTTGTGGCATATTGTATTTTCCTCTTTCTAGAATCCATTTCTTTCTGAGTTGGATGCCATCCTTAAAAGGTTATTTTAGAATCTTAGATTTCTGTTTGGGTTACATTATTTAAGTAACTTGCTCGTCAATACATTTTGTTTTGAAATGAAATATTCCATTCAACATATCTTTTCCATAAGGTGCCATCTCATTGCTTGTATAATATGTTTAGTATCAATTTTTTCCTAAATCCGGCATTTAATACTTTGAGATGATTGTTGATTTTCAATCAAATGGATTCCTCATGTTTGGTAGCAGTGATTTCATTATCTATTTTAGCTTTCAACACTTCAATGTCTTCATAGATATTTTTCATGTATGTGATGAATTTCATTCCTCTAACCAAGATGTCCTTAGTCCATTCTTCAGTGACCTTCACATAAGTTTTATAACCCCAAGTGATCACAACACAGGATGGATCATCCAACATGGTATAGATATCACTTCCTCTTTTAGAATTTGATTTTTATTCAAGAAAGTTGACTGCAAGGTTGCCATAGTGATTAGAGATATCTTCTTTATTGGTAATCTCTTCAATGACATATTCCATGATAGTCATTTGCATAAATCTGTTCATTTCAAGATAATTGGCTCCATAGTGAACTATAGTCAGATGAAAGTTACACATGTTACCTTTTCTCCCACCAGGTGGTGCTTTTATGGCAAGTCTTTGTTGTGAAGGAGGTAGAGGTAATGTTTTGTTGCTCAACTACACATATCCTTTTCTAGCTATATTCCTCTCTTTTTGGAAATTACAAACATGAGGCAAAAGTATCTTTATTTATCTTAACAATCAGTTAATTATCATTTGTCCTAATTTCCCTTGCATTGGAATTGTAATGGTTAATGCATTTTATGACTAGGTCTATACATTGTACTATGACAGGAAAAGTTGTGGCTTGCAATAACCTACTTTCAATTAATCTTTGGGTTATTAGGGATCTATCTTCCCTCCCAATTATTTCCCAAAATTTATCTAAGTTTATATGCCCTAGCCTCGTATCCCTAATTTCTAGTAATGTACTCAATAAACTAGAAAAATGTTTGTAGCCCAAGTATTTGTACCTCATGATGAACCCAATTGAGTGATTCAAACCATAGTTATTGTTTAAGAAACAATTTAATAAAGTGTATGGGATATAGAAATTGCATTTTTATTTCTGAATGTGTGAAAATTCTTCTTATATCACCTTACAACAGACTAGATCAAGAATAATTTTTAGTGTAACTTTGAATATCACAATGCCCGACTTGTACGTCTTTCGTAAACATGCTCTTTCATCATCTACAAATTTTCTCTTGAGTTCTTGTTAAAAATATTTTTTGTGGCAGTATAATCTTTATATAAGCACTTATAATTGATGCTCTAGAGTGGTAGATGGACAGTAATAGTGCACTTAAAATTTGGTGTGTGCAAGCTTTTCCATCGAACATTTATTTCTAACACTTTTCAAAAATACAAAAAGGAATGGCTATAAAAGTTTTGTTGAAGAAACCATTGGTTTTGTGAACCTCGTTGGGTTCTAATAGGGGTTTTAAAACCTCTATAATCACCCAAAAAGATTTATTGAGATCGTGACTTGAAGAATTTTTTTTGATAAAGTAACTCCATCAACTTTTCTTCAGGTTGCGAAAACCTTGTTGGGTTTCGACACATGTTTTGAGACCTCAAATACGTTATGAAATGAAAAAATTTTGTTTCGTTTAAATTTCTCAAGACTTCTAAAAAACCATTCTCAAATTTGGTTTTGAACATCCGGTCGAAGATTAAAGAGGTTTTTGAAACCTTGTCGGGTTCTGATAATGGTTTTGAAACCTTTAGGAAGCCTCAAGACACCTGAAATTTTTCCAAATCTAATTAAGTGTCCAACTTGTTTGACCTATTGTCGGATTTTGACTAAGTTATGAGAACCTCATCATGTCTCGATAGGGTTCTGAGTACTTTTGCAGGAGCAGATAAAGTTGGCAATGCTTGAATTAAAATTGATGCATAAAGATATGATAAGCCTTTAACATGAAAATAGTGGGATAGCATATGGTTGTGACAACCTCATCGGAATCTGACAAGGTTTTAAAAACTATATTGGAAACTGACAACGATGATAAAAAAAGTTTAAATTTTTACAAGGCTCACAAAGTGGGGACAAAAAATGAGGTAACAACTGGCTCTGATTGGGGACCAAGACTACGAAGGATGTGAAAGAACCCAAAATAAAAGATTAATTCCTTTCCATCAAACAACAGAGTCAACACTTGTGAAACATAAGTAAGGATATGATGAACCAAGAACTCAAAAGAAAGATAGAAGGAAGCATATAGAGAAAAGATAAAAAATTCTAAACTAATATTTACAAAGGTGAAACATGTTTTCTTCAAATTTGATAGGGATTTAAATCTTTCCCATTATAGGGAAGGGGTAAGGTTGTGCCATCGGGATAAGATAACATGAAAGAATTTGTGCCACATTTTTGAGCAATTTTAAAAGGATCTTTTTGTAAAGAATCAAATTTTCCATGAGCACCTTTAGGTTCCCTACTTTTGTCCCATAACAAAACCAAATCTCTAACCAAGAAACTTCTCAACCTATCCCTTTTATCAAAAAAATCTTGATTTTGGATTTGATGCAAAGTGATTTTATCTACCATATCCTCCCTCTATTCCTTGGTTTTACTAAGGCATGTGATTCTCTTCTCCAAGGAGTTTTGAAACTCCTAATATTCTATAGTAATTTGTAGCTTGTGAGCTGATAAATCCAAAGGCAAAGGCATAGTGCTACTTATTTCGTATACTAGTTCAAATAGAGACATTCATATTGCTCTCTTTGGTGTGATCTTGTCAGCTTATAGCGCTCCATACATCTTGTGCTAATTTCTCTTATTTTTGTCAACTAACTTTTTCATAATGACAATTAGATTCTTGTTACTTAATTCGGCTTGTCCATTCCCTTAAGGATAGTAATTTGAGGAATGAGCTAGAGTAATTTCATACTCATAAAAAAATAGAGATAGCTCAACTAATGAGAAGTTAGTTGCATTATCTATTATCAACTTATTTGGAACACCAAATCTAACCAAAATATTTTCTTTAATGAAATCACATATTACCTCTAAAGTGGTGTGCTTCACAAATATAACTTCTATTAATTCGGCGAAGTAATCAATGGTAATAAGAATATGAGTATCACCTGCGCTCAACTATGGATTAATAGCTCAAATAAAATCTAAACCCCACTACTAAAATGGTTCTTCAATCACTATAGGTGTGTCACCAAAAATTGTATACTCTTGAAGAAAGAGGCAATTTCACGCTTAATTTGAACCCATTTTGGCATCCTTGCATCAATTATTCCTTAAACTTCCATTTATAGGCCCCTAAGAGTCATTATTTTGCACCTTGAGGCTTATTCCACCCGTGAATCATACAAATCTTGACAAACAACATTTAAATCACCCAAATTTTGGAAAACCCACCTTAAAAATATCTGGTGGGACTAAGTCGCCTAAGGTGGTGACTTAGTCCCTTTTGGGGGATTTTTCACTTTTGAGCAGGAAAATCACCGAATTAATTCAAATTTTTTATGTATGCCGACCTCTTAGGTCTAAATAATGGAAAATTAGGTCTTGATGCCTATAAATATGAAGTTTTAGGTCATTTTTCACATCATCTAGTCATTTTTAACAAGCAAATTCAAAATTCAAGTATTGAATATCTTTCACAAGAAGATTCATTAGTCTATCTACAACAAAGTTGAACCTTTAGGGCAGCAAGTTAGGGTTTTTGCAAGTCTTCAAGCTCACTTTTTATCCAATATCTTGCATTGCAAAGGGTTGATCATGGATGCCTATGGAGAATCACGAAGAAATATAGGTTGAGGAGATGCAACTAGCCATCAAATCAAGCCTAAGGACTTGTTTTCAAAGATATTTCATCTTCCATTTTCTCTCTATCTTCAGCCTAATGAAGGTTCGCAAGTCATTAAGATTCATTTCTAATATGATTTAGAGTCTCTTAGAATGAGTCTTGCATTATTCTAATCTCATTTATGCATCTTACTCTTACACATTAGAATAGGTTTTGCATCTTGTTTTAGATTTCCTAGTCTTAGACACACTTAGGGCTAGGGTTTTATGCAAATTTTATCATCTTTCCAAGGTTTATGGTGCAGGAGCACCTTGTGCATTTTATGCCTCCAATAGGCAATCATGTAAAGTTTGAATCTTCACCATGTAAAGAATGTAAAAAAGGTCATGATTAGACCATTTCAATTGTAATTGAGTCACCATTAGGTCTCTAGGAGGTCAATTAAGTCAAATTGCAAAAAATGTCATTTTGTTGCACAAATGCAAAAGTTGCAAAAGTTGCAAAATTGTAGGAAGATAAAGAGTCATCTTTGTAAAAAGAGTTGGTGGGTCGGTTGAAGTTGAAGAGGCAGTTATGAAAACTATTGGAAACATATTTATAAAGCATTGTAAGGGAGAGCAAAGGATTGTAGATTGTGTTCTTGAAACAATTTAGTAATTAAAAGTACCCTGTTCTGTATTTTCAACGTTTTCTCTCTTGTTTTCAAGCCTTTTACGGATTGTATAGCATTTGTAGGCTGTGTTATTAATTTGAATTCTTAATTGCATTGTGTTAGAATCATTTTGGAGGAGGTTTGAAGAGTTTTCATCAAATTTAGGAGATTTAAGAGCATTTTTACAGTAAACAGTTTGAAACCCTCAAAATAGGGGTTTTGAGAGTCTAAAGTGAGTTTTTCTGCCATTCCACTGATTTAGGATTTGTCAATTGGTGAAATGGGTTAGGGTAGGTTAGTTTTTAATGTGTTTGTGATTGTATATACAGGGGAAGTAAGAATACCAAGTTCTTGTTGCTGCCCTCACAAAAAAATTCTAAGTTTTGTCATAAAAATGGTGGCTCCATGATGAAGTTTGTTGTAAAAGTATTCAAGACGGTTGGAGAATGGTTCTTAAAGCTTGTGTAGACACATTTTAGCATGTTTGAAGTGGTGGCAAAGTGTATGGAGGTTTGGAATGTATATTTTCTATAAACCCTCATTATTTGAGCATGAAGCAAGGGTTTTGTGTTTTGCTGCTTTGGTCAGTGTTTTCTTTGATGAAGATTGATGTTTTAGAAGTTTTGTAGCCTATTGCAATGTTTTCCAGGGTTATCTGAGGTTTTGGAGTGAAATAGATGATACTTCCTTTGTTAAATAGGCCTATTTGAACCTTAAATGCTACAGGACAGTCATTTTTTTGATGTTCTTTTCAAAACACCAACACCTATTGTTGAAGTATGTTAAATGAGGTTGTAATGGGTCCCTAAAAATGTAATTTTTTTGTGGAGATTCAATGTGGTTTTAGGGAAATACCCATTTTAGTAATGATGAACTACTACAAGCATTTGGTCTCATGGGTGCAAGTGATTGTGAAGCTTATGAAACAGTGTTTTTAAGGATTTTTATTGGTTTGAACCTATAAAATAATGATGTTTAAAGGTGTGATAGGGTTTGGTAAGAGTTTAAAGCATGTTTTGAAGATTTGGTGTCTTTTAGCCATGCGAAATTAAGTTTCAATGAAGTGAATTTTTGGTGAAATTTTAAAAGGTCTTCTCAAGTTTATGGTTTGTGTCTTTAGTACCCTTGAAGTCAGTAGATGATTTACATTAGTTTAAATACCAACTAGGAGTTTGAATAAGGCAAACCCCCCATTAGAAACCAAATTATATTTTGTTTTGAAGGTGTTTTTCGCAAAATCAGATCCAGATTTCTGTCAAAAAATAGAGTGCAAATTGTGGGCTTCTGTTTCCACTTTCAGAGTTTCAGAAAAGCGGTGGTCGTGCTAATGGCAGACTGGTCCATATGTTTATTCGGTGCGTAGATCTGGATACCCATTTGGCTGAAATGGGCTTTGGAACAATTTTTCCAGATCTAGGACTAAGTTGCCTAGCTTGGTATAAGTGTCCCAGTTGGTCAGAAAACCATATTTTCTAGAATTTCATAAGTAGTCACAATCTACATTCTAGCCTCCACAATTTTCTAGGTGCACACATTTAGTTTCACAACTTTCTGTTTAGTTTTGTTTGCATTTCTAGATCATTTAGTTTATGTTTGCATACTACACTATGTTTTCAAACAATTTACATTTCATTAGTTTTGCATTAATAATCTATCTCTTTTATCAGTTTATTGCATTTAGAACATTTCATTTAGGCATATTTCATTCATACTTGCATTAGTTTTGAGTGAACCCCCAAGTTTTTGTGGGATACCTTTATCCTTTTAGGTGAAAAACCCTAGAAGTGTAAGAGAGTCTCCCCCACAAAAATTTGTGGTTCAATAGGTATCAAAGGAAGTGTTTCCAATTGGGTTCTGCCAGCAAATTGTCTACATTTCTCACATTTAGATACCAAAAATATGCATCTTTGAACATCACTAGCCAATAATAACATTTCCTTAATATTTTGAAAGTAGTAACTGATGAAGAGAAGTTTTTATCATAGGCTTTATTATGGAAAAACTCCAAAAACTTCTTTTGTTGATCTTTATCCACACACCTCAAGAAGGTGCCATCCAATGCCCCTTTATATAGTGTGTCTCCCCAGATTACATATTTAGATACTTTGAGCTTAAGGTTCATTTTATCTCTTGGGGACAGGTGAGTCAGAGATTGTCCATATGTAAGGTAATAGGCAACATTTGAGAACCAGTCATCCTGGAGACTAACCAACAATACCATAGGCATATTGTTTTCTACTTCTGGCTCATTTTCTACTATTAATTTGCATAGACCTCATCCTTGAACCAGTTTAGTGGGATTTATATCTAAGTCATATTCTTACACTTTTTCTACCCATGCTCCTCTCTTATTACCTATCTCTTGTTGTGTAAGAATGTTTTTGACTATAAGGTTTGGTAGTAGATAATGGAGTGTGAATGCAAAATGTAGAATCTAAATTATTTGACAGCCTTTACCACAACAAAGGAATGCTTTTCCAATTTGAGAATAATTCATTTCATGTTTCTTAAGAGTAACACTCATGAAGGCTATGGGTGTTTGTACTCCTTGTTCATGGGTTTGCAATAGGATTGCAAACATGGTATGTTCAAATGCATAGCAATAGATAATAAATTATTTTTTTAAATTAGGATAAACTAGTATAGGGGCCTGTGTGATGGCTTCTTTGATATCCTTGAACACTTTCTTACTATATTCATTCTATTTAAAGCCCTATTTTTCTTTCATCATATCTACTATGTGTTTTGTAATTTTAGAGAAGTCATGTACAAATTTTCTTAAGAAATTCACTTGTCTAAAGAAGGATTTGACTCTCTTCCTATTTGAAGGTAGGCTTAAATGTAGGATGGCCTTAACTCTTTCAGGATTAATTCTAATACCTTTTTTTGAGATGATGTGACCAAGGATCTTTCCTTTCATGACTCCAAAAATTGACTTCTTCAAATTCAAAGATATGCAATGCTCTCTACGCCTCTGCAAGATTTTATTTAGGTCATAAAAAGGACTTTCTCTTTTCTTTGAGAACACAGTTAGATCATCTAGGTAAATGAAAATGATTTTATTTTAAGATCACCAAATGAAATATCCATGGCCCTTTGGAAGGTTTCACTTGCGTTAATGAAACCAAAAAGCATACGATTATAAGTGAAAGTTTCCCATGGAGTGGTGAAAGTCATTTTTGTTGATCTTCTTCTTCTACACTTATTTGATTATACCCCAAGAAACCATCCAACATAGACATCATTTCAGACCCCACAACAGTCTAAAAAACATGATCCATCATTGGTAGTGGATAATTATCTTTCAAGGATGATTGGTTCAAGTTCCTAAAATCACCACATATCCTAATTTCACCATTTTTTATTATGAACTAGAACTATCTATCCAAGTTGAATGGTGTATGGGATCTAGATAATTATTTCTTTCAACATTTTACACTTCTCTAAAAATCACATCAACTACCTTTGGATTGTACGTTTGTTGTTTCTATCGAAAATGAGACATTCCTTGCTTAATAGGAATATGATGTTGAAGTCCCCCTTTCATGAAGTTCTTCAAATCATCATAACACTAAGCAAAAAATTCTTTATACTTGATCAATAGAGTGACTAGTATATCTCTTTCCTCTGGTACGTACAATATTTTCCAATATAAACCATATTTGGGAAATTAGGCTCTCTGATGTTGATTGCCTCAAACTCTCCTAAACTAATAATGGCTTCATCGATTTTCTTCTTAATAGCTCCATCATTCGTATCAAATAAGTATTCCAAAGAAACCATACCCTTTGGAATCTTATTAACCTTTTAGTTGGATAACACCTTCTAAGTCTCGTACATCATTTGGACAAAATTATTTGCATTCATTTGTAATCCCTTCGAAATAAGAGTGGACAAACATCTCAACATTTTCCAAAAATGCTTTAATTTTCTTATCATTCTGAAAAACTTGCTAGTACTCTACATTGTCTAGCACACTAGGTCTATACAACATCTTCATTTGGCATGAACCATATTTAAAGTCTAGATGAGACAATAAAAAAGATGCAGATACTACCAAAAAATCAACTCTTGAGTTTTGTTCCCTAGGCATCGCTTCAATAGAGAAAGCATCAAAATGTTCAATGATATCCCATACTTTATTTTATAATGCGTTAATATTTCATTTTTAACTATGAAACATTTGTGTACCTGCTTAACAATCAATTATGCATCCCCAAGTGCTCTTATCATTTTAACACCTTTCTCTTTGGCTATTGATAAACCCAATAGAAAAGCTTCATATTTTGTTGTATTAATAGTGTTTTTGAACTCCAGTTTATACGAGAAAGGAAACTTGTTTCCAATAGGAGAAGTCAAGACTACTACTACGCTAGATCCCGAATTAGAACAACCCCCATAAAACTCTAACATCCATAGTTCTAACTTAGAAATGTGTGGACTAAGAAAATTATTATCTTTCTTTGATTCTAAGAGAAGTATATAATTTCCAAATTTTGGTTCTTCAAATAAAATTTGGGACTTAGGATCTCTGAAATTTTTAACTGTGTACCTAGCCTTAGGTTTAGAATCTAGGCATACATTTTTATGGCCTATTGGGATTGATGCATGAGACCAATCCATTTGAATCTCTCCACCCAAGTCTTTGGAGAAGCTTCTAATCAATAACATACCATAACTAGTAGGGATATCTTCTACCAGAATTCTTAATTTGAGTCTCTTATTCAGGTGATCTGTCAAAGATACTTGAGCATCTTTGATCTATCCAATTAAAGGTACTTGTTTAGACTCCATATGTAGAGTAGCACTTCCCAAAAATTTTGGTTAGGGACAACCCTAAGGCTTGAGAAATATTGCCAGGCATCATATTGTCTGAGGCTCCTAAATCTATTATATACAATTACTTAGCCTATACCCATTAATGAAAAGGGATACATAAAACAGGTTAACTTTCTCTTTTGGATTAGTGGAGTCTAGATTTTTACTTCTAGAGGATAGACTAGAGGAGGATTCTTCAATATTGACCGCTTGATGTTTAGTTGTTAGTTTGACTTAACAAAATTTAGACTTGACATACTTAACCAGGCTATCCAATTCTTTAGGATTCTATCTTAGATATTCAGCTTGTAAAATTTATATGAATTTTTACAACAATCTATTAGATATCAAAAGGATTGGAAATTTTTTCTACATATGGCATATCAGAGACCTTATGCACAACATCTAAATACTTTTGAACACCATGAGGTGAAAAATTATTCTCAGATGCAAAGTGATCACAACACAAGATGGATCATCTAACATGGTATAGATATCACTTCCTATTTTAGAATCCAATTTGTGCTCAAGGAAGCTAACTGTAGGGTCACCATAGTGATTAGAGATATCTTCTTCATTGGTAATCTCGTTAATGAATTCTTTCATGGTAGTTATTTGTACAAATTTGTTCATTTCAAGACAATTTCCTCCATCATGAATTGTAGTTAGATGAAAGTTACACATGTTACATTTACTCCTACCAGGTGGTGCTTCTATGGCAAGTCTTTGTTGTGAAGGAGGTAGAGGTAACATTTTGTTGCTTGGCTGCACATATCCTTTTTTGGTTATATCTTGGTACAATTTTTGTGATTGTTGTGAGTTCTTTGGAATTTACCTTTTAAAATAAATAATGTCATTTGCCAATCTCTAAATCATCAAATCAAAAGAAGTAGAATCCTAAGGTTTATTGGTATGAAGTTCTCTTTTCCATTATTCAGCAGTAATGATATCATCTTTCAATTCAACCACCATACTTTGTGTTGCATCCAAATCAAGAACTCTTGCTCTTCTCAAATAGAAACCGTGAATGTATAAAATCAACTAATCAAATAACATCAAATTGAACTTAAAATCAATGTAAATAATCAGCTAATTCATAATTCCAATAAAATTATTTATAAAAGATTAATTAGAATTCAAATAACATGAAAGAACAAAGTCCCTTTCAAAACCTGTTTTACCTCTAATCAAAAACATGAAAGAACAAAGCATTTCAAATTGAATCTAACTAAACAATGCAAACCTCAATCCCATTGTGGGATTATGCTCAAGTTGGATGTGGAGTGCTCAATTCAAACAAAATTCATGATGTTGCAAAGCAATCGATGAAGAAATGGAGTAAAATGAATCAAAAAATTCTCTCAAATTGATCAATCAATTCAAGAGAGTAAGTTTACTCAGTGCTTGTGAATGAATTATTATGGAAAAATGCTTGCTATTTATATAATTTTGAAATCATGATCAATGTTGAAGATAAAAAAG
>VDFB02121479.1:0-26866 GCA_007258455.2 Sequoia sempervirens | reverse complement strand
CTGTTTCTTTAGTTAAAATGTACTATTTTTTAACAGCCATCATCTGTGAGGAGGCACGTCCAAATCTTAAATATACAAAATTCATTGCCGTTTGTCCCCCATGAGGATCAGATTATCTAATCACTTGTCGTGTGAAGAGAATTTTTTATCTTCACATATAAGCACAATATTCTTTAATTCTACAAACTTCAAGGGAATGCCCTACCATTTCCTCTTAAAATTTGTGTAGAAACCAACGTACTTGTTTAGCCACGTTAGCATGATTTGATTAAGCAAAGAGGCACGCTACTGAACTAGAATGATTATACCCCCTTGCAACTAAACTTCCATATGGTACCCATTTGACATGTTTACTTTCTATTGGATAAATTTTTGATTTGGGTTATATGTTCCAATCTTTTGAAATTGTTATGATTTAAGATTTGGCATGATATAGTTCGAAGATAATTTTTTTAAATATATATATATAAAGCTAAAATATTCTGGTTAAATAAGGTTAAAAGATATTTACAAAGAGTTAAAAGATAAATATGAGAAGTAAAAAATATTAAAGAATATAAAGATTTGTTGTTAGAATAGTTAAAAGTACAAAAAATTGTAGGTGGAATTTTGAAAAAATAAGTGGAGAAAAAGATGTAAGAATGCTTCTAAAAGACAAATGAAATAATGGAAACAACGAATCATTTACACATGCGAAAAAGAGAGTCACAACCCTGTAAAAAAAATGACAAAAAATAGATATTAGTTGAAAGGAAAGATAATCATAGCATAAGATTTGGATAATATGCCAAAAAAATAGACAAATTAAAAGATCTCACATACACTATAGAGATAAACTTTCTAAAGAGAGGCACCAAAATATTTTACATATAAAAAAAAATGATAACCCTTGTAGTAGTGAAGTCATCAAAATTAGAAAGAATATTTTGATGAAAAACCAAATATAAGATATCTAATAAGCTATCACTCACCTAGTTGTCCTACCACTGGAGTCATGATTTTATCTAGTCATCATCTAATTTATTTATCCATCACCTAGTATGCACACATCATCAGCTTGTCACCTAGGATACACATTATCACCTAATGCCTAATAATTTAATTAAATAATCCCTACATTATTTAATTAAATTTGGCTAATATTATTTTTCCATTTAATAAATTAATTGTCCACATGTTTATCCATTTAATAAATAAAATAATCACACATTATCTATTAATAAAATAATAAAATATTAATTTCCACCTCATGTGCACCAATAATTCAATTAATTAATTCCACCTCATCTAGTTGACTGCTTAGTCTAATCAATTCACTCAAAGTCTCTCTTAGTCGCACTCATTAATCAAAACCACTTCATTCATCCATATAATCAGTTAACTCCTCCATGCAATAGTCAACTCCCCTTGATTCTCTTATGCACTCAATTAACTCCATGTAGCTAGATGACTAATCAATCAAATTTGTTAACTACCAAATCACATTGATTTGGGAAATTATAATTTATTTTAATTAAAATTTAAAATAATAAATGCAATTCACCTATGTGTGCTACATATCCTCATCAATCACTTGAATCAAGGATCATATTTGAGGTTCTAGATTCAATCCTAATCATTCATCAAATATATTGAAGTAATCTTGCAACATCAATCAAGAAGTTCATCAAGCATTCAATCATACATCAAATGTTCTTTCCACTTGTCATTTAGGTAATGTTAATGTCATGTATGCAAATTAAGCACCCATATTATAGAGATGAAAATATTTACACACATTAAATCAGAGGTTTGCATGTGAAATTTTGAGTGTTCAATTTCTTTGATTTGATGTTATTTTGTTTGTTTCATTTTACATGCTTATAGTCTTCACAATCCAAGGATTGGCTCCATAAGAAATCTCTAGCCTGTAAAACAAGCTCCACTATGAGAGGTGAATACAAGTGCAATTTTGTAAGAATAAGAGCATAGGTGGTATGAGAGAACATGATAGTAGCATTATCAACCATAATAAAGTGCCCAAATGAAATACCAATGTCTATATAACAAGAATTACACCAAAAATGATGTGAGAGATTTGGAAGGAAAATACAAACTAGTAGCTAGTTGAAATACTTGGTGAGAGGATTAAAAGAGGCCACCCAAGGATTGAGAAGGAGGGCATGTTGTCCCCAATTTAAACAAGAGTGATAATTAAGGATGTCATCTAGATTAGAGACTGAATCAAAATAAACCATGAAAAAACCCTTTACACACGGGTAAATATTCATCTTCCCATCCATAATGGGATGCCATTTCTCAAAGATCCAAATGTTTAAATCTCTAAGATGGGTCCATAATCTATCAAACCTAAATATCAACCATTTCAGGAAAAAAACCCCTCATTTCTTGAAACTTCCTCCCGTAAAACCTCGCCAGGCCTTGTTGGGAATAATTTACTAGTGATTTTCTTCCCAAGTGTAACTTAAGGGGGGTGTTAGTATGAAAATAGATTTTACACACCTAGAACTTACATTTATCTAGTTCCTAGACCTATTAGACCTTTTCACATTAGCTTAAGTTCACTTAATAATGTAATTGTCTCACCCTATAGGCACATACACATGCTTGTAGACTTGTCCTAAGTGGTTTACATATGTCACACTTCTTAGAAGATTAATCAATATTGCACTCACCCTTTCCTATTTCTTCCTCATCTTATATACAATGAGTTGCTTTGTACATTAAGTCACACTTTATAGATAGTTATTTTCCTTATCTTGTTGCATGCATTCTCTTGTGGAATTTATCAAATATTACATTCATTTTATAGTTTCTCCAACATATAAAATTACTCAATTTTATTTCAAGAAGGTTATAAGATAGTATAAAGTTGATTCACTACATCAAGTCATTAATAATAATACATTAAGTCTTGTATAAAGTTATTGGATATTACATTCATTTTATAGCTTCTACAACATATAATATTACTCAATTTTATTTCAAGGAAGGTGATAAGGCAGTATAAAGTTGATCTAATACATTAAATCATTAATATACCAATAAATTATTATGTCTTTCAATATATATTATATTTGTCAAGTGACAATCCAACATTCTAAATACACTTTTTACACATAATTATTAATTACTAAAATATAATAGATAACATTGGAATTTTAATTAATTTTTTTCACTAAAAAATATATACAAAATGCTCATTATCATTCATCATAATACACTTTCTAAATTTTTTCTTTCATATTTTTAAAGTAATAAAATTTCATAAAAAATAATATGTTAATGCAATCTTTAAATATTTTTAAAAATTAAGGAATCCAAAAGTAAAAATATCATAGAAACACTTTTCCATCAATAATAGATCTATTAACTCCCCCACCTACCATTCATGAAAAAAAACATACCATCTCCCCTCATTTGAGGAGTATATAGTAAAAAAGAAAGAACAATAATCAAGTTGAATGACATCACATTATATAACAAAACCACGTCACATTACAAATGTGACATAAGCAATCTTACCCAAAAATGATGCGAGCATGATGTAGGCTACCAACTTCAACCATAGTATTTACTAACCTCATGTTTTTGAAAAGGAAAAAATAGGTTTTATAGGGACTTGAAACCACAAAGTTAAAAAAAACAAAGATAGAGCAAAAAAAGTTCGAACAAACAGACAGCTGTCCCAAAAAGGAAACGATAGCAAAAAGAGACAACAGGGTCCAAAAAAGGACTGCCAAAAAGCTAGAAACAACCACAGCAGCACTACTCCAAGGTGTTCATCAACTCCTCGGCTTCCTTTTCAACTTCACTCATATCCTGTAACCCCTGCTTGAGTATTTGAACAGTGTGTGGAGAAGTAGGGGCCTTCCTCTTCGTATTAGCCCGGGTGCGAGTCGAAATCCCTTCAACAACAGCTCTGCTACAACCTCTATCCGCATCCAAGTCCACGACCAACGAACCCTTTTGATTTTTTTCCAACTTTTCCACCAGAGAATTGATGATAATGGTGTTGTGCCTAGCAATTTTATGATTATTCACCACAGTGGCCCTAATATTTTGGCCAATCTTGGACATATTGCTCTCCAGCCTTGTCAATCTTTCCTCCTGCAACTGTTGTCTTTTCCTTGGTAAGGGGGGGGTCCTGTCCTTCATTCTCATTACAACTCCAGCTAACCTTCTGCTCCATATGGTACCCATTTTACATGCTTACTTTCTATTGGATAATTTTTTTATTTTGGGTTATATGTTCCAATCTTTTGAAATTGTTATGATTTAAGATTTGGCATGATATAGTTCCATGATAAATTTTTTAAATATATATATAAAGCTAAAATATTTTGGTTAAATAAGGTTAAAAGATAAATATGAGAAGTAAAAAATATTAAAGAATATAAAGATTTGTTGTTAGAATAGTTAAAAGTATAAAAATTGTAGGTGGAATTTAGAAAAAATAAGTGGAGAAAAAGATGTAAGAATGCTTCTAAAAGACAAATGAAATAATGGAAACAACAATCCATTCACACATGTAAAAAAGAGAGTTCACAACCCTCTAAAAAAACATGACAAAAAATAGATATCAGTTGAAGAGAAAGATAATCATAGCATAAGATTTGGATAATATGCCAAAAAAATAGACAAATCAAAAGATCTCACATGCACTATAGAGATAAAATTTCTAAAGAGAGGCACCAAAATATTTCACATATAAAAAAAAATGATAACCCTTGTAGTAGTGAAGTCATCAAAATTAGAAAGAATATTTTGATGAAAAACCAAATATAAGATATCTAATAAGCTATCACTCACCTAGTTGTCCTATCACTGAAGTCATGATTTTATCTAGTCATCATCTAATTTATTTATCCATCACCTAGTATGCACACATCATCAGCTTGTCACCTAGGATAGACATTATCACCTAATGCCTAATAATTTAATTAAATAATCCCTACGTTATTTAATTAAATTTGGCTAATATTATTTTTCCATTTAATAAATTAATTGTCCACATGTTTATCCATTTAATAAATAAAATACTCACACATTATCTATTAATAAAATAATAAAATATTAATTTCCACCTCATCTAGTTGACTGCTTAGTCTAATCAATTCACTCAAAGTCCCTCTTAGTCCCACTCATTAATCAAAACCACTTCATTCATCCATATAATCAGTTAACTCCTCCATGCAATAGTCAACTCCCCTTGATTCTCTCATGCACTCAATTAACTCCATGTAGCTAGATGACTAATCAATCAAATTTGTTAACTACCAAATCACATTGATTTGGGAAATTATAATTTATTTTAATTAAAATTTAAAATAATAAATGCAACTCACCTATGCATTCTACATATCCTCATCAATCACTTGAATCAAGGATCATATTTGAGGTTCTAGATTCAATCCTAATCATTCATCAAATATATTGAAGTAATCTTGCAACATCAATCAATAAGTTCATCAAGCATTCAATCATACATCAAATGTTCTTTCCACTTGTCATTTAGGTAATGTTAATGTCATGTATGCGAATTAAGCACCCATATTATAGAGATGAAAATATTTACACACACTAAATCAGAGGATTGCATGTGAAATTTTCACAATCCAAGGATTGGCTCCATAAGAAATCTCTAGCCTGTAAAACAAGCTTCACTATGAGAGGTGAATACAAGTGCAATTTTGTAAGAATAAGAGCATAGGTGGTGTGAGAGAACACGATAGTAGCATTATCCATCATAATAAAGTGCCCAAATGAAATACCAATGTCTATATAACCAGAATTACACCAAAAATGATGTGAGAGATTTGGAAGGAAAATACAAACTAGTAGCTAGTTGAAATACTTGGTGAGAGGATTAAAAGAGGCCACCCAAGGATTGAGAAGGAGGGCATGTTGTCCCCAATTTAAACAAGAGTGATAATTAAGGATGTCATCTAGATTAGAGACTGAATCAAAATGAACCATGAAAAAACCCTTTACACAAGGGTAAATATTCATCTTCCCATCCATAATGGGATGCCATTTCTCAAAGATCCAAATGTTTAAATCTCTAAGATGGGGCCATAATCTATCAAACATAAATATCAACCATTTCAGGAAAAAAACCCCTCATTTCTTGAAACTTCCTCCTGTAAAACCTCGCCAGGCCTTGTTGGGAATAATTTACTAGTGATTTTCTTCCCAAGTGTAATTTAAGGGGGGTGTTAGTATGAAAATAGATTTTACACACCTAGAACTTACATTTATCTAGTTCCTAGACCTATTAGACCTTTTCATATTAGCTTAAGTTCACTTAATAATTTAATTGTCTCACCCTATAGGCACATACACATGCTTGTAGACTTGTCCTAAGTGGTTTACATATGTCACACTTCTTAGAAGATTAATCAATATTGCACTCACCCTTTCCTATTTCTTCCTCATCTTATATATACAATGAGTTGCTTTGTACATTAAGTCACACTTTATAGATAGTTATTTTCCTTATCTTGTTGCATGCATTCTCTTGTGGAATTTATCAAATATTACATTCATTTTATAGTTTCTCCAACATATAAAATTACTCAATTTTATTTCAAGAAGGTTATAAGATAGTATAAATTTGATTCACTACATCAAGTCATTAATAATAATACATTAAGTCTTGTATAAAGTTATTGGATATTACATTCATTTTATAGCTTCTACAAAATATAATATTACTCAATTTTATTTCAAGGAAGGTGATAAGGCAGTATAAAGTTGATCTAATACATTAAATCATTAATATACCAATTAATTATTATGTCTTTCAATATATATTATATTTTTCAAGTGACAATCCAACATTCTAAATACACTTTTTACACATAATTATTAATTACTAAAATATAATAGATAACATTGGAATTTTAATTAATTTTTTTCACTAAAAAATATATACAAAATGCTCATTATCATTCATCATAATACACTTTCTAAATTTTTTCTTTCATATTTTTAAAGTAATAAAAATTCATAAAAAATAATATGTTAATGCAATCTTTAAATATTTTTAAAAATTAAGGAATCCAAAAGTAAAAATATCATAGAAACACTTTTCCATCAATAATAGATCTATTAACTCCCCCACCTACCATTCATGAAAAAAAACATACCATCTCCCCTCATTTGAGGAGTATATAGTAAAAAAGAAAGAACAATAATCAAGTTGAATTACATCACATTATATAACAAAACCACGTCACATTACAAATGTGACATAAGCAATCTTACCCAAAAATGATGCGAGCATGACGTAGGCTACCAACTTCAACCATAGTATTTACTAACCTCATGTTTTTGAAAAGGAAAAAACAGGTTTTACAGGGACCTGAAACCACAAAGTTAAAACAAACAAAGATAGAGCAAAAAAAGTTCAAACAAATAGACAGTTGTCCCAAAAAGGAAACGACAGCAAAAAGAGACAACAAGGTCCAAAAAACGACTGCCAAAAAGCTAGAAACAACCACAGTAGCACTACTCCAATGTGTTCATCAACTCCTCGGCTTCCTTTTCAACTTCACTCATATCCTGTAACCCCTGCTTGAGGATTTGAACAGTGTGTGGAGAAGCAAGGGCCTTCCTCTTCGTATTAGCCTGGGTGCGAGTCAAAATCCCTTCAACAACAGCTCTGCTACAACCTCTGCCCGCATCCAAGTCCACGACCAATGAACCCTTTTGATTTTTTTCCAACTTTTCCACCATAGCATTGATGATAATGGTGTTGTTCCTAGCAATTTTATGATTATTCGCCACAGTGGCCCTAATATTTTGGCCAATCTTGGACATATTGCTCTCGAGCCTTGTCAATCTTTCCTCCTGCAACTGTTGTCTTTTCCTTGGTAAGGGGGGGTCCTGTCCTTCATTCTCATTACAACTCCAGCTAACCTTCTGCTCCAAATCCATGACTTTGTTGCTAAGATCTCTATTACGACCATTCAAATCACAAATTTCCTTCTGGGCCCACTTAAGAACAATGAAAAAACCATCAGTACTTTTTTCTGCCACACCCATTATGTCCTCAGGCCTGAGGTTATTCATGGCAGAATTAATTTCGCCCTGATTAGGGGAATTTTTAGGGGCATTCACAAATCTTTCAGACCCAGGGGCACTAGGGGACAACTCTTTACTGACCATAGGTTTATCAAAATGAATTTCCAGAGAATTCCCAGAGTACGAGACCAATTTCATAACTGATGTACCTTTAAAACCAGAGACCAAACCCGGGGTAGGGCAGCCAGGAGATGGCTGGGGATTCAGACAAGACGACGAAGCAAAACCCAGGATAGGGAAATCAAGCGAAGGCTGCGGATTAGGACAAGAAGGCGGAGCAGAACCCATAAGGACATTCCGACAAGAAAGGGACTGGGGAACAGTGGTTTTAGATCCAACAAGGGAAAAAGAAAGAGGGGCCAGGGGATCGTGCTCCCTACTACTTTCCGTATCCTCATCGTCCAATTCCCCAACAGCAACATTTTTAGGCAAAGCAGGTAAATTTTGAAAATGCTCAAAGATGAGCCTGACAAGACCGGGGTGAATAATAGAAATCTGCCTAGGGTTTCTTTCAACTTCATCAAGGCAATTCTTCAGAGAAGAGAATAAATAAAAAGGCAAAGAGATACGAACCTTGTGACGGAAGTGGTTCAAAATGGCAAAGTGATAACCATACGCCCTAGTGAAGCGCCCATCAACCGTGATGTACTCCATAATGACTCTCAAAACTTTCCTCTAGATTGATTTAATGGACTCCACATCAAAGTAGCTATTGGCAACCTTAACCAGCTTAGCCTTCTCCTTATCTTTTTTAGGAAATTTGATTACTGCTTCATCAGAGAACCGACGGTCCCGATAAAATTTCACACCCTCAGCTGAAAGACTAGTGATCTCACTGACGATTTGCTCATTCAGCTTAACACTCCTACCAAACAACACAATCTCACCATTTTTCCAGTTTTTGGCAAAATAGTCTAGCACCATCTCGTCAGTTCCATGGAGCTTTTCCAAAAACGGGACTAAACCTCCCTTTTCAATTTTTTCCCAAGCTTTAGCATTCCATCTGTGATCTTGAAAGCAGCTCGGCTCAACACGTTTTCTCTCTCCCCCTATCTTCAAAGCTCTGTTATACCATACCCTACTATTTCTTTGGGTCCCGTTTAAGCATATTTTCCTAGACACCCATAAAGCGTCCCAGAAACTCTTCTTGAGAAGGAAAATGATGTCGGTCCCATCAAATCTAATGAAATCGACGTACATAATCTTTATACGCTTCATCATGGCGAAGACAAACTTCTCTTCCATGCATTGAATCATAATAAATTAGAGCTTTCACCTCATAATGGAGGTAATCATTCTTCCTCCACGTGTTTTCCCCGTCCTTCTTGACCCCTTCATTGGAAAAGTAATCTGCCACCTTATTGGCTTCTTTGTAGGCGTGGGAAATTTTCACTTTGTCGAATTTACTTAATAAGGCAATTGTATCTTCGATCCACTTTTTGATGGTCCACGAAGGAGGGGTAAGCCCAAGAATACAGTTTATTATATTCTTAGAATCACCCTCCAACCAAAGACATTTCGTATTCATATTGAAGGCCAAGTTAACAGTGTGATAAGCCCCAACAGCTTCCGCAACATGATTAGTTTGGGTGCCGATATCCATAGCAAAAGCCGTAATAAAAGCCCCCGTATTGTCCCTTAATAACACAAGTATTACTAATATTGAGAATCATTATGTGATTCAAATTGCAATTTTGATGTATATCGTCTAACATTTTAATCCATGGTTACTCTAATTGACCCTTTAATAATTTCTTGGGTTTCGACCTTTCCCTATGTGGTGGATCATGGGTGCATTTTCATAAAAATAGGTCAAAAGTGTTCCACATTATCATATTTTCAGTGGGGTCTCGACTTTCCAATTTGGGGGTTGAGGATTCTTGTTGCTCTTTTTTTGGACAGGCTGAGTTTTTTCAGCACCTCTTTGGTTCTACACTAGATGGTTTTGCTTGTGCTACAATGGGATTAAAACGCATGATGGTTTTGCTTGTGCTACAATGGGATTAATCACACTCCCTTTACCAGTAGGACTAAAGAAATTAAATGTATCATTATCTACCATCTCTAATTCAAACAAATTTCGTGTAAAGTCAGGCTACACATGGCTTTGCTCCATGAATGCGGCCCCATTATTTTTCCATAAGTGCTTAAAGTTTCTAGTCAAGAATGGAATATTCACTATGAACCATAGTGGCTTTAGCCCTCTGTCTTCCAATGGAAATTTTTCCTCATATTATTTTTGGCTTGAGCCCATGGAACCTATAAGATCTAATGAAGACTTCCTTTTCCTATCCTACCAAAAGTTCAAAGTAAAATACATAGCCAAGTTATCCCTTGAAACTTGTCCTCCACCTATGATTGAACTTCTGCCCCTTAAAGAAAATAATATTGAGCTTAAAGCCCTTTCATCTAACCAAGACCCATCCATCAAAATTCCCTTCTCTATTTCCTACAAAAGGTAAAGAGAAAACCAAACATGTCATAATCTGCCTCCTAAGCAAATTTATAAAGCCAAATATAAGGTGGTTAAGCAACCTTCCATGGTTTCTTCTGTTGTTCCCTCTCAAGGAGAAAAGAAACCTATGGGTGACAAACCCACTCCTACAAAAACACAACTTGAAAATTGTAATAAAATAAACATAAATGCTAGAGAGCATAGGCATAGAATTCGTGCTATTGCTTGAAAGGTAAATGAAGAGAACATTGAAAATCAAAATTTTGAACTTGATAGAAGCAATAAACAATGAGCCTCCTTCCTTATTAGAAAAAATAGATCCTATGTCTCCAACACAAAAAGGACCAATACCTCCTATGGATATTATCATTCCTCCTCCCATTGTGGTTAACTTGGATGACGATGAAGAAACCGCTAAAATTGATGAGCAAGAACATAATGAGTTGAATTTGTTATTTTCCTCTTCCATGAGCTTAGACGATAACAACCATGATGATCCTCCTAAACTGAGTGATGCACCACATGTTGAACCTGGTGATTCTCTTAGTGCAACACCTGATGTTGTCCCTCTCGCTAGTGATCCACATTCTACATATATTGAATAAGGTTGGGATGTGGATGACCTATTGGATGGTTGACTCACATGTCCTCTACTAGTCTTTTCAATTTCCTTTTTTCTTTATTTTTGGTTGATTGCATGTGTGTAATGTGATCCCCCATATTTTTTGATGTTTCCTTTCTATGTGCATCCCTCTATTTGTACCTTCATTCTTCTATATGTCATAAGCTTTGTCCTTTTCATTGATCTTTTCCTTTTATTTTCATGTTTGTCTTGTGTTTTCCTTTTGGGGATGACACAAGGCGTTGAGACACCCTATGTCTCTTCCATGTTGACCCAAAATCTTTTTCATTATCTTTTATTTTCCTTTCATTTTTGTGTTGTGTTTTCCTTTTGGGGATGACACAAGGCATCAAGACACCCTACATCTCTTCCATGTTGACCCAAAAAAATTTCATTATCTTTTCTTTTCCTTTGTATTTTTGTCTTGTGTTTTCTTTTCGGGGATAGCACAAGGCGTCAAGACAC
Source organism: Sequoia sempervirens (assembly GCA_007258455.2). Lineage (NCBI taxonomy): Eukaryota > Viridiplantae > Streptophyta > Pinopsida > Cupressales > Cupressaceae > Sequoia > Sequoia sempervirens. The sequence goes on along the minus strand of VDFB02121479.1, from coordinate 15,236 downwards.
CATATGTCTCTTCCATGTTGACCCAAAATGTTTTTCATTTATTTTCAATCTCTTTGTGTTTTTCTTCTAGTTCTATGTGTATTTAGGGAATGATGATAGTTCTAAGCTCTCTAATATCATTGTAAAAAAGATAGATACTGACCCCCAATCCATAGATCCCTTATGTGTTTCTGGAGGGTAACCCTCTTTTCCTTTTTCAGGTTTGTCTACATTAAATTAATTGCTCACAACATGGTTTTTAGCAATACTTTAAAGTGGGGGAATACATTGGCATTATTTTTGCATTATCTTGACTTTATTTTAGCGTTTCTCATGTTCCTTGATGTGATTCTCTTACTTCATGTAGGGTAAACCCACAAAAGTGGTTTAAAATTTGAATGAGGAAGCAAAAATTGTAAAAACTGACCCCATGCCAAAAAAATTTATTTTGGGGGTTTGAACGAACTAGTTGGTTCAAGTGAACCAAAAGAGGGTTCGCTCAAACCAGGGTTCAAGTGAACCCATTTAATGCATGTACAGACCAATCGGCCAAAAAAAAAATGGAAACTCATTTATGGAAGGGGGTTCAAATGAACCCTGGTTCGCTTGAACCCCCTAGTTCGAGTGAGCCCCCCTTTCCCTAATTTTTGACCTTGTTCACAAAAAAAATCAAAATTTTTGCAGTTCAAAGCTTAGGTTGAAGATGAAAATGGCAGAGGATTCACATAACCAACTAGAATTATGTAGTCCTTGGAACGAGCTATCCAATGAATATAATTTTAATATGTTTTAGTTTTATTATGTATTTGTTTTTTAAGTTTTATTAAACATAGGTTTTTCACTAAAAATCAAGCTCTTTGTTCTACACATGTGGAAAAATAGTAGATTATCAATTTTTTCTTTTGAAAAATATGAGTGTACCAAATATTGAAGTCCTTGATCCAACAAAAAATTTGAATTTCGATAAATACAAAAAAAGTTACGCATTATACAATCGCGCTATGTCTAAATTGTAATTAGTTTGACTTTGAAACTTGATGAAAGAAAAATATTTAATAAAAAAATATCTAACCAAGTGGAAGCACTAGATATTGGAGTGAAAAATATGAATTCAAAAGAATTAGAATTTTATCAGGTTCATGGAAAAAATTTATGCACTATAGTGAGCCTCACTTTTTAAAAATGTTGTTTTCTAAAAAAACTAGTTTTCGAGGGAGATGGAAAAAGAAGTGCAATCTGATTCCAAAAATTTTGAAAAAAAAATATTTAGAATCTACAGAAAAAATTTCACAAAACTTTAGTTTGCATAATCTTCAAATTCCTCATGGTTTAGCCGCTATAGGGGCCCGAAAGTGAAGATTTAGTTAAAAAAAAATATTTCAGTGTCTAGTTTGGCCAAAAATTGTAAACCAATATTGCGGGATCAACCTGCAATGTGTTTTAATATTTTTGGTGACATTGGGTGTAATGTCCTTCAAGAGCTTGATCTATCTTAGCATATTACATTCCTCTTAGTGGAGATGTGACACACTGCATTACCTAAGTTGTGAATCTTTTATCCTTTGATTGGTCCTCTCTTGGAGACATTAGGAACAATGTCCCCTAAGATTAAGACCTCTCATGAACTAAGAAAACTCCCTTTGAACATCCCTCTTTCTTATTGCATTTCATTTTTTCCTTATCATAATCATGGGGGTATGAGTTTTATATAGACCTCTTGGGGCTCACCTAGTGGACAACTAGCTTCACTAGCCCTTATCAACATGTGTTTTGTTTGCATAGTGGACAATGTCTTCCACTTGTAAACCTCTTTTGGAAAAATAGCCTAGACCCGATCCACATCGTGTTGGACGACCAGTCGAAGATTGATCCATTGCATTTTCCCTTTTTCCTTTTTCCTTTTACTATCTATGATGGTGTATGTTTGCAATTTGGTTATGGCTTCATATATCACTTGCAAGTGTGTCCATTTGTGCTTGTGTTGGCTTTCCATATGATCTTGATCCTAGGGGCTTGGCTACCCTCTTGGTTATTGTCATCCTATCTTACTAGAATTGGTTCATTGCAACCCCTCTTAATTATGTGGTTGGCTACTTTAGTGTGAGTTTGAAGCAAGTTCATCCTCTCACTAAAGTGGGGGGTACATATAGTGTAGGAAAATGCACACCCTTGCATTTTCACACTTTTTTGGGCCTGCCTTGCTTTGTTTATCCTTACTTATGTCTTAATTGGTCCTATTTTGCATCCACAAGCATAGTAAATTTTTATTTTTTTTATGGCTGATCTCGAAAAACATCAATGGATAAATGATAATTTAATGGTTCTAGCTATGTGGCCCTAATTTTTGGGTTGGGACTAAGACACCACCTAGGGCATCTTTTTCTCCCAAAGGTCTTGGGAACCTGTTTTCAAATGTGTTTTAAATGGGCCCCTTTTTGGAATCTATGCCCTGAGTTTCATGCCTCGGGACGAAGACTCCACCTAGGGAATCTTAGTCCCCCTTAGGTTATTTTCAGGATTTATTTTCAAATCTTGGTGGGATTTAGCTCCTTTAATTAATGAATCCATATGTCGGCTTGTTTTGGTGTAATTTCGAGATATTGAGCATGGATAAGTATAAATATAAGGTTCTTTCAATCATTTTATAATATCTGTAGCATTTAAGTAGTCATTACTAAGGAAATTTTATGAGATCAAGAGCATTCAAGAGCAATTCATCAAGCATTTGGGGCCATCATCAAGATTCAATAATCATATCAAGGATATTCTTGCATCATATGTTTTGAGATAACATTTATGATGTAGGGTTTTGATTCAAGCAAACAATTGAAGCCAATATCTATCAAGTACTCATTTGATTCAAGATCAACATTCAAGCTATCCATCTCACACAAGTTTGTAGATTTCACAACAAGGGTTTGGTGAGTTACAACATAGCATTTTGTTCATGTTCATCATTTCCCTTCATTATTATATTTCATTTCAAGGTTTAATTACCAACAAGGGGTTTGACCAAGGAAAACCCCCGTTTACTAATAATCAAAAAGTTTTTCCCTCTTGCATGCTTGTGATTGTACATTTAGGTTGAAGACTTGAAAATCATTTGAAGTTGCAAAGTTGCATTAATTACAAAGTTGTCATCTTCACAAAAATGTACCTACAGGCCTGATCTGGAAGTTTTAGGACTTGAGATCTGAGAAGAAGGAAGTGCAGACCTTGAGCCTCAAGACTATATTCAAAGAATTTAGAAATTTAGAATGGAACTAAGTCAAAAACAAGTGTGTCTTAGTCCTCCCAAGGGAATTTTTCAAAGATTCTTTGAGATCCTATTCTGACATTTGAATATTCTACATTTTCCCCGAAAAATAGTAGCTTGACTAAGACAATAGAAAGAGCATTTTAGTCCTCTATAAGACATTTTGAAAATATTTTTGCATTTCCAGAATCCTCATCACATTTCTAGACTTCCCAGGTACATACATCATAACTTTTTATTGCTTAATTTCATCATTTGCATTCTTCATTTAGCTTGCATTACTAGGTTTTTTTATTTGAATGTTATCTTTTCCAAAAGTTTTCTTGGTGGTGAACCCCTCAAATCTTAAAGAACCCCCTCCTAGGTCTTCCTTTTTGAGAGTTAACTCACCTTTAAGGTTGATAGTCAATCCAATTTGGATACCTAGGAAATTATTGAATGACCGAAGGAGAATAAGGTGGGCGTTTCCCCCACACCATCTTCTTTCCGGTTCATTTTGGTGAACCCAAAATTTTAGAGAATTTATTTTTAATTTGGAGTCCATTAATGTCCTAGATCTAGGTTGCATTCATTTTTACATTGCGTCTTGCATTAGTGAAAGTGCATCTAGGGTTTCTCACTTTTGCATTAGTGAAAGTGCATATAGGTTGCATTTTTTCTTTCTTGCATTATTGTATCTCATTAAAAAAATGAAAAGTGTATTGTCAATCATCCTAATTGCATTTAGTGACATTGTTATTGCATTCAAAATTGAAAAAAATTCATTCAACTTTGCATCCAATTGCTTGTCATTAGTTACTTTTTCTTGCGTTCATTTGCACACTTTTTTATTTCTAAACATTAGGTCCCTGGGTAGGCAACCTAGGAACACTATTATCAACTCAAAATTTTCTATTTTTATGAAAAAAACCTCTATTGGGACAAAAACGCCCTTCCTGGTGTCTTAGTCCCTCTTAAGGTTTCTGGCTTAAAATCCTATCTCTGTTGTTTTCTTTTTGTTTGACTTTCTGGAACTTCAAAATTCCACTAGTAGGACCAAGATGCCCTTACTAGCATCTTATTCCCTATTGACTTTGAATTTCCAGTTTTCAGGATTTGAAATTGCTTTTTTGTGCTTCAGTTTGCTGCTTTCAGTTTTCTGTTACAATTTGCAGAATTGTTGTTATCTCAATTTCTTTCATTTCAAGTGTAATTGTAAGCATAGGATATTGTTTTAATTGCACTTTATTTGGTTTGGATGCTGTACTGCTTGGTGTCCTACTACTAATACTATGGTGAGATGAAGTGCAAGACTCATGGAATCCCACAATAAAACACTGATTGTGGATCTTGGGTTATCTAGCTCTCTTACTCATAGTGTTGGTATTAGTTCACTAGGTATGGACCATACCTTTGATACCTCTTTTGCTCTACCTACCCTACCCACAAGTTCCATTCCAAGTGATCAAACAATGGTTGATCATATCCGTCAAGAAAATGTAATGAAAATGTGTGAAGACCTAGCCCATTTACAAGATAGCGTGAGTACTAAAAATATTTCCAACACTATTATACTTTCCATAGATAGTATTCATGACATGTGGAAAGTGATGAAGGATTTGAAGTTGTGTAATATAGCTCAAATCTTTGGAGAACATCTTCCTCCCACCAGCAATGGAGCTCAAGCTTCAAACAATGTGCAAAGCCAAGGAGGAAATAAAACTCCTCCCCCTTCAGCTATAACCTCCATTCCCACCTACGCCAATCCTCAAGTGACCACAACGATGCAACCAAATAGCAATGTCCTTCCTACCTCGCTCATTTCCACTAGTTCTCCTTATACCTATGTGGCATCTAACCTTATATCTCCTTGAATAAGCAATCCATTCACTGGTCCTTCCAACACATACACAACACCACCATATTCACCTCCAACTCAAACATGCACAATGACCCTATCATTAATAAAATTTTACAAATTATTTCATCCATTCAACGTCAAGTTTCCACCATAAATAAAAATAAAAATGGTCCACCTTCATACTATGCCAAAAGAAACCCACTATCTTTGGAGATATTAAGAAGTCTGGTGCCACAAGATATATAGATCCCTAGATTTGAGAAATATGGAGGAAAGGGAGATCTTGTTAATCATTTTAATACCTTTACTGCTTTATGTAGTGAATTTTTCCTTGGGGGAAAATTTTTTGTCTAAGCTTTTTCCTCGATCCTTAAAGGATGTTGCCTTGGATTGGTTTTCTACATTACCAAATAGCTCAATCAATACATTTAATGAACTTGTTGAAGCCTTTATTAACCATTTCCACAAAATGAGGGTGAAAAAGTTATCGACTTTATTTCACATTACCAATCACTTTATTCTCAAATTAGTGTGAAAATTCTTGATTCCCACCTTCAAAAGATGTTTATAGAAAATTTACAAAGCAAGATATGAGACAAGATTACCATGATTAAATTCCCTTCCTTCATGCACTTATGCATTTCCCTCCGAGATTATCAAATTTTTTTAGGTAGTTGTGAATCAAAACCCACCTCTACTCATCCTGAAAAGTTTGAATCTTCAAACCAAAACACCTACCAGCCTTTTAGAAGACAAAATAAAAGTTTCCTTCACCTAAATTGCACCTCCCAACCTACCCAACTAGTTAATACCCAAGTAGTTGCTATAAAGAAGAGTAATCCTTATATATTTGGGGATCTACAAAGACAATTTACTCCCTTACCTGACACACTTCACAATATCATGACTCGGCTATTAAACAAAAACATGCCTACCTTACCTCCAATTCTATGTCTCGACCCATGCAAGTCATTACTTCCAAGCTTTAGAGACAATGCCTATTGTTCTTATCACCAAAAAAAAGGACATGATACCAAAAATTGTAAGCATCTTAAAGATCTTGTGCAAGACTTCATTGATTCTAATCATATCCAAATTGGAGGTGTGAATTTCAAAGGGAATAAGTTTGTAGCTCCTAACCATGACTTACTAATATTTACCAATCCCATACTTAACCACGATATTTCATTTGTTAAGTCTAGTGAAAATAAGCCCGATGTGATGAGCATTGACACAAATGATGATAACATGATCAATAACGAACAAAATCCTATGTATGATGATGAACAAACTCTTATGGATACTAATGTCCAAATTCCTATTAGTACAATGATAGGAATGATTGAAATTGAGCCTCATAAACAAGAAAGCATAATGCCCAATGACATTACTTTCTCTTCAGGAGAAACAATAAAAAAATGCACCTAATGGTCCTCTTTACATAGCTAGTAGAATCAATAACAGGCCCATTCCTAGGATTTTAATTGATCTCGTCTATGGAGAGAATGTGATCAAAGCTAAGGAACTTTTATATGTGCATGAACTCACTCAAGATAGATATGATAAATTGAAAGCATGGATTAAAATGCATGATGGTTTTTCTAATGCTACGATGGGCTTGATCACACTCCCTTTACAAGTAGGACAGAAAAATTAAATGTATCATTCTCTATCATCTCTAATTCAAACCAATTTCGTGTGAAGTTAGGTTACAAATGGCTTCACTCCATGAATGCAATCCCATTCGTTGTCCATAAGTACTTAAAGTTTTCAATCAGTCTAGTGAAATATTCATTGTAAACCATAGTGGCTTTAGCCCTCCATCTTCCTGTGAAATTTTTTCCTTAGATTATTTTTGGCCTGATCCCATTGAACCTATAAGACCCTGTGAGGACTTCCTTTTCCTATCCTACCAAAAGTTCAAAGAAAAATGCATAGCCAAGTTATCCCTTGAAACTTTTCCTCCACATATGATTGAACCTTTGCCCCTTGAAGAAAACAATATTGAGCTTAAATCCCTTCTGTCTAACCAAGACCTATCCATCAAAGTCCCTTGCCTATTTCCTACAAAAAGACCAAGGGAAAACCAAACAAGTCCTAATCAGCCTCCTAAGAAAATTTATAAAGCTAAAGAGAAGGTGGTTGAGCAACCTTCCATGGTTTCTTTTGTTCTTCCCTCACAAGGAGAAAAGAAACCTATGGTTGAAAAACCCACTCCTAAACAAAAACAACTTGAAAACCATAATAAAAGAAAGAAAAATGCTAGAGAACGTAGGCATAGATGTCGTGCTATTGCTCAAAAGATAAACGAAGAGAACAACATTGAAAATAAAAATCCAAACTTGATAGAAGCAATAAACAATGAGCCTCCTCCCTTACTAGAAAAAAAAAATCCTATGTCTCCAAGACAACAAGGACCAACACCTCCTATGGATATTATAATCTGCTCTCCTGTTGTGGTTAACTTGGATGACAATGAAGAAACTGCTAAAATTGATGAGCAAGTTCATAATGATTTGAATTTGTTATTTTCATCTTCCACGAGCTTAGACAATAACAACCATGATGATCCTCATAAATTGAGTGATGCACCACATGTTGAACCTAGTGATTCTCCAAGTATAACACTTGATATTGTCCCTCTCGCTAGTGATATGCATTCTGCATATACTGAACAAGACTGTGATGCAGATGACTTGCTAGATGATTGAATTGTATGTGCTTTACTAGTCTTTTCAATTTTCTTTTGCTTTGTTTTTGGTTGATTGGATGTGTGTAATGTAATCCCCCTTATTGTTTGATGTTTCCTCTCTATGTGCATACCTCTATTTGTACCTTGATTATTCTATATGTCATAAGCTTTTTCCTTTTCATTGATCTTTTCCTTTCATTTTCATGTTTGTCTTCTGTTTTCCATTCGGGGATGATGCAAGGCATCGAGGCAACTTATGTATCTTCCATGTTGACCCAAAAAAAATTTCATTATCTTTTCTTTTCCTTTAATTTTTTTCTTGTGTTCTCCTTTTGGGGATGACACAAGGCATCAAGATACCCTATGTCTCTTCCATGTTGACCCAAAAGATTTTTTGTTATCTTTTTTTTTTCCTTTTCATTTTTGTCTTGTGTTTTATTTTTGGGGATGGTGCAAGGCATTGAGACACCCTATGTCTCTTCCATGTTGACCTAAAAGGTTTTTCATTTGTTTATGATCTCTTTGTGTCATTCATCCAATTCTATGTGTATTTGGGGAATGATGATAGTTTTGAGCTCTCTAATATCATTGCAAAAAATATAGATACTGACCCTGAATCCATAGATCCCTTATGTGTTTCTGGGGGGCAACCCTCTTTTCCTTTTTCATGTTTGTCTACTTTAAAGTAATTGCTCACAACATGTTGTTTAGCAATTCCATTAAAGTGGGGCATACATTGGCATTATTTTGGTAGTTTTTCATGTTCATTGATGTGATTTTCTTATGTCATGTGATGTGTTTTTATCTTTGTAGTGACATTGGGATTAATGTTCCTCAAGAGCTTGATGTATCTTAGCATATTACATTCCTCTTAGTGGTGATATGACACACTGCATTCCCTATTGCAAATATTTTATCCTTTGATTGGTCCTCTCTTGGAGACATTAGGAACAATGTCCCCTAAGACTAAGACCTAACATGAACAAAGGAAAATCCATTTGAACATCCCTCTTTCTTATTGCATTGAATTTTTGGCCTTATCATAGTCACTGGGGTATGAGTTTGATATGGACCTCTTGGGGCTCACCTACTGGACAACTAGCTTCACTAGCCTTTGTGAGCATGCATTTTTTTTGCATAGTGGACAACACGTTCCAATTGTAAACTTGTTTTGGTAAAATAACCTATACCCAATCCACAATACATTGGACATCCAATCGAAGCTTGATCTATTGTATTTTACCTTTTTCCTATTCATTTTCCTATCTTTTATGGTGTATGTATGGGATTTAGTTATGGCTTCATATATCATTTGTAAGTGTGTTCATTTGTGCTTATGTTGGTTTTCCATAGGATCTTGATCTTGGGGGCTTGGTCACCCTCTTGGTTACTATCATCCTATCTTACTAGCATTCGTTCATTGTATCCCCTCTTGATTGTGTGGTTGGCTACTTTAGTGTGAGTTTGAAGCAAGTTCATCCTTTCACTAAAGTGGGGGATAAATATAGTGTAGGAAAATGCATACCCTTGCATTTTAAAACTTGTTTGGGCCCACCTTGCTTCATTTATCCTTATTTATGTCTTAATTAGTCCTATTTTGCATCCACAAGCCTAGTAAATTATATCTTTTTATGGCTAATCCTAAAAAACATCAAAGGATGAATGATAATTTAATGATTCTAGCTGCGTGTCCCTAATTTTTGGGCCAGGAATAAGATGTCACCTAAGGCATCTTTGTCCCCCAAAGGTCCTGGGACCTTGATTTCAAATGTGCCTTAAATGGGCCCCTTTTTGGAATCTATGTCCTGAGTTTCATGCCTCAGGGCTAAGATGCCACCTAGGGCGTCTTATTCCCCCTTAGGTTATTTTCTGGATTTAATTTTAAATCTTGGCGATATTTAGCCTCGTTTAATTAATGAATCTATATGTTAGTTTGTTGTGGTGTAATTTTGAGAAATTAAAAATGGATAAGTATAAATACAAGGTTCTTTCAATCATTTTATAAAAATTGTAGCATTGAAGTATTCATTCCTAAGGAAATTTTATGAGATCAAGAGCATTCAAGAGAAATTCATCAAGCATTTGGAGCCATCATCAAGATTCAAGCATCATATCAAGGATATTCTTGCATCATGTGTGTTTTTGAGCTAACATTTGTGATGCAGGGTTTTGATTCAAGCAAACAATTCAAGTCAATATCCATCAAGTACTCCTTTAATTCAAAATACACATTCAAGCTAGCCATCTCACACAAGTTTGTAGATTTCACAACAAAGGTTTGGTGAGTTGCAACATAGCACTTTGTTCATTCATTATTTCCCTTCATTATTCTATTTCATTTCAAGGTTTAATTACCAACAAGGGGTATGACCAAGGAAAACCCCCATTTACTAACAATCAACAAGTTTTTCCCTCTAATGCTTGTTATTCCATATTTAGGTTGAAGACTTGAAAATCATTTGAAACTACAAAGTTGCAAAGTTGCATTACAAAGTTGCCATCTTCATAGAAACTCACCTAGAGGCTAGATTTGGAAGTTTCAAGACCCGAGATCTGAGAAGAAGGAAGTGCAAACCTTGAGCCTTAGGACCACATTTAGAGATTTGAAAATTTCAGAAGGAAACTAAGTTGGTAGCAAGGGTGTCTCAGTCCTCTCAAGGGAATTTTTTAGAGATTCTTTGAGATCCTGTTTTGACATATGAAGATTTCATATTTTCCCTAAAAAACAACAGTGAAACTAAGACAACAATAAGGGTGTCTTAGTCCTCCATAGCACATTTTGACAATATTTTTTCTTTTCCAGAATCCTCATCATATTTTCAGACTTTCTAGGTACATGCATCATAACTTTGTGTTGCTTAATTTCATCATTTGCATCCTTTATTCTGCTTGCATTACTAGGTTTTGTGAGTTGAATGTTAAGTTATCTTTTGCAAGCTTTTGCTTGGTGGTGAACCCCTCAAAGCTTAAAGAACCCCCTCCTAGGTCTTCCTTGTTGAGAGTTGACTCACCTTTGAGGTTGATAGTCAATCCAATTTATATTTCTAGGACATTATTGAATGACTAAAGGATAATAAGGTTGAAATTTCCCCCACACTATTTTATTCCCAGTTCACTTGATAACTTCAATTCCCACTAAAAGTTATTGCTTTGGTTTGGTTGTGTATTTCCCTTCTATGGAGCTCAAATCCTTTTTGTCTTGTGATGGTGGACCCCTTGTCTATGGATCTTGTGGTGCATTTGATTTCCATTGGTAGACATTCTCCCTCCTTACACATGACAACTCAAGTCAAGGTTGTGGTTGAGGCTTGTTTTTCCCTTTCTCCTTGAATTGAGGATCAAGATATTGATGTTTATTGGACTTTGGTTCATAGAAGGAAGAGAGGTCTTCCTCAACATTTTTATGAGTCATATATATGTGAATTAAGGGTGTATAGACTTCAAGGTTGGGGTTTGACATCATGAAGGACAAAGACCCTTTGGCTTTTTGCTTTGTGTGAGCTTCGTGCTTTTGTTACAACTTGGTTACAATTGTGTTGTTTTTGGGTGTGGTTTGAAAAGTGTTTTAGGGCCCCTTCAACAAAATTTTGGTTGTTTTGAGGGTGTCATTTTTTGTTCAAATATCTAGCTACAATTGTGTTGTTTTTTATTAAAAATGTAGGGGAAAGGCCCCTTAACCTAGATAAGAGATCAAAATTCAAGCCACAAGGCGAACAGTTTAGCACCAACAAAACAGACACACCAAAACAGATGGATTGACACCAAAGTAAAATAGCAGAAGGTCATTCAGCTTTGCCATGGTACATCAAAAGAAAACCCATCTGACTTAGCCATAGTACAATTGTGTTGTTAATCATATTGTTTTATCACATATTATTTTGATATAAATAATATAAACCTTTGAAAAAACTTAATAAATTTTGAAAGCATTATTATTACAATTTTATTTTTTTAAGGTCGATATTTTATTATAATACTATCTAAATATCAATTTACTTGTACTCACCACAACCTCTTAACTTTAAATATCCTCCGTGATAAGGTAATTGAAAACAATTAAAATAAAATATCTTTAGAGATAGCGGTAGCCATCAATGAGTTAGGCAGTGTTATGGCACGTGGTATCTACCTCCAAACAAACTGTTTCTTTAGTTAAAATGTACTATTTTTTAACAGCCATCATCTGTGAGGAGGCACGTCCAAATCTTAAATATACAAAATTCATTGCCATTTGTCCCCCATGAGGATCAGATTATCTAATCACTTGTCGTGTGAAGAGAATTTTTTATCTTCACATATAAGCACAATATTCTTTAATTCTACAAACTTCAAGGGAATGCCCTACCATTTCCTCTTAAAATTTGTGTAGAAACCAACGTACTTGTTTAGCCACGTTAGCATGATTTGATTAAGCAAAGAGGCACGCTACTGAACTAGAATGATTATACCCCCTTGCAACTAAACTTCCATATGGTACCCATTTGACATGTTTACTTTCTATTGGATAAATTTTTGATTTGGGTTATATGTTCCAATCTTTTGAAATTGTTATGATTTAAGATTTGGCATGATATAGTTCGAAGATAATTTTTTTAAATATATATATATAAAGCTAAAATATTCTGGTTAAATAAGGTTAAAAGATATTTACAAAGAGTTAAAAGATAAATATGAGAAGTAAAAAATATTAAAGAATATAAAGATTTGTTGTTAGAATAGTTAAAAGTACAAAAAATTGTAGGTGGAATTTAGAAAAAATAAGTGGAGAAAAAGATGCAAGAATGCTTCTAAAAGACGAATGAAATAATGGAAACAACGAATCATTTACACATGCGAAAAAGAGAGTCACAACCCTGTAAAAAAACATGACAAAAAATAGATATTAGTTGAAAGGAAAGATAATCATAGCATAAGATTTGGATAATATGCCAAAAAAATAGACAAATTAAAAGATCTCACATACACTATAGAGATAAACTTTCTAAAGAGAGGCACCAAAATATTTCACATATAAAAAAAAATGATAACCCTTGTAGTAGTGAAGTCATCAAAATTAGAAAGAATATTTTGATGAAAAACCAAATATAAGATATCTAATAAGCTATCACTCACCTAGTTGTCCTATCACTGGAGTCATGATTTTATCTAGTCATCATCTAATTTATTTATCCATCACCTAGTATGCACACATCATCAGCTTGTCACCTAGGATACACATTATCACCTAATGCCTAATAATTTAATTAAATAATCCCTACATTATTTAATTAAATTTGGCTAATATTATTTTTCCATTTAATAAATTAATTGTCCACATGTTTATCCATTTAATAAATAAAATACTCACACATTATCTATTAATAAAATAATAAAATATTAATTTCCACCTCATGTGCACCAATAATTCAATTAATTAATTCCACCTCATCTAGTTGACTGCTTAGTCTAATCAATTCACTCAAAGTCCCTCTTAGTCGCACTCATTAATCAAAACCACTTCATTCATCCATATAATCAGTTAACTCCTCCATGCAATAGTCAACTCCCCTTGATTCTCTTATGCAGTCAATTAACTCCATGTAGCTAGATGACTAATCAATCAAATTTGTTAACTACCAAATCACATTGATTTGGGAAATTATAATTTATTTTAATTAAAATTTAAAATAATAAATGCAATTCACCTATGTGTGCTACATATCCTCATCAATCACTTGAATCAAGGATCATATTTGAGGTTCTAGATTCAATCCTAATCATTCATCAAATATATTGAAGTAATCTTGCAACATCAATCAAGAAGTTCATCAAGCATTCAATCATACATCAAATGTTCTTTCCACTTGTCATTTAGGTAATGTTAATGTCATGTATGCAAATTAAGCACCCATATTATAGAGATGAAAATATTTACACACATTAAATCAGAGGTTTGCATGTGAAATTTTGAGTGTTCAATTTCTTTGATTTGATGTTATTTTGTTTGTTTCATTTTACATGCTTATAGTCTTCACAATCCAAGGATTGGCTCCATAAGAAATCTCTAGCCTGTAAAACAAGCTCCACTATGAGAGGTGAATACAAGTGCAATTTTGTAAGAATAAGAGCATAGGTGGTATGAGAGAACATGATAGTAGCATTATCAACCATAATAAAGTGCCCAAATGAAATACCAATGTCTATATAACAAGAATTACACCAAAAATGATGTGAGAGATTTGGAAGGAAAATACAAACTAGTAGCTAGTTGAAATACTTGGTGAGAGGATTAAAAGAGGCCACCCAAGGATTGAGAAGGAGGGCATGTTGTCCCCAATTTAAACAAGAGTGATAATTAAGGATGTCATCTAGATTAGAGACTGAATCAAAATAAACCATGAAAAAACCCTTTACACAAGGGTAAATATTCATCTTCCCATCCATAATGGGATGCCATTTCTCAAAGATCCAAATGTTTAAATCTCTAAGATGGGGCCATAATCTATCAAACATAAATATCAACCATTTCAGGAAAAAAACCCCTCATTTCTTGAAACTTCCTCCCGTAAAACCTCGCCAGGCCTTGTTGGGAATAATTTACTAGTGATTTTCTTCCCAAGTGTAATTTAAGGGGGGTGTTAGTATGAAAATAGATTTTACACACCTAGAACTTACATTTATCTAGTTCCTAGACCTATTAGACCTTTTCACATTAGCTTAAGTTCACTTAATAATGTAATTGTCTCACCCTATAGGCACATACACATGCTTGTAGACTTGTCCTAAGTGGTTTACATATGTCACACTTCTTAGAAGATTAATCAATATTGCACTCACCCTTTCCTATTTCTTCCTCATCTTATATACAATGAGTTGCTTTGTACATTAAGTCACACTTTATAGATAGTTATTTTCCTTATCTTGTTGCATGCATTCTCTTGTGGAATTTATCAAATATTACATTCATTTTATAGTTTCTCCAACATATAAAATTACTCAATTTTATTTCAAGAAGGTTATAAGATAGTATAAAGTTGATTCACTACATCAAGTCATTAATAATAATACATTGAGTCTTGTATAAAGTTATTGGATATTACATTCATTTTATAGCTTCTACAACATATAATATTACTCAATTTTATTTCAAGGAAGGTGATAAGGCAGTATAAAGTTGATCTAATACATTAAATCATTAATATACCAATAAATTATTATGTCTTTCAATATATATTATATTTGTCAAGTGACAATCCAACATTCTAAATACACTTTTTACACATAATTATTAATTACTAAAATATAATAGATAACATTGGAATTTTAATTAATTTTTTTCACTAAAAAATATATACAAAATGCTCATTATCATTCATCATAATACACTTTCTAAATTTTTTCTTTCATATTTTTAAAGTAATAAAATTTCATAAAAAATAATATGTTAATGCAATCTTTAAATATTTTTAAAAATTAAGGAATCCAAAAGT
>VDFB02121478.1:0-19534 GCA_007258455.2 Sequoia sempervirens | reverse complement strand
GTTAATTTTTGCAGTTATTTAAGTGAGTCAAAAAAAGGAAAGCATGTTAATAATTCAATATGGAATAACATGAGGTTAGTTTATAGTAGGAAGTGAATGAGGATAAGATTTGTTGAGTAAATTGGTTATGGAAATGTATAATCAAATAGTAGGTCGTGTTAGTTATTTGCAATGTATCGGTTAATTTCAATGTCAAGCAATTAATCATGAATAATTTTAATTACAATAATTCGTTTAAAGTGATTTTAATTAATTACATTTTGTAAATTAAATACAATTTAAATTTTCAAATAATTAGTTTTGGTAATAATAATAATTTCTCTCCAAAATTCAAGGTATGATATAATTTTATATGTATTTTAGTTTAATAGTTGGAAGACCTAGATGCAAATGTATATTTAACATTTTTCTCTAGGTTAATCAATCAATTGATTAATTATTATTTATTTTTCATAAGATAAAGCAATGCATTGGAAGACTAACAACCATTTGCATAAAATAGGAAATTCATCTTTGATATGCTTTTCTACATTAATTAGTGAATTGATTGATTATTATTTAATTATCTTTAAATAATGCAGTCCACAGTAGATTAAGAACCATTTGCATAGAGTGGGAAATTGATCTTTGGATTTATTTCTTAGTATGAAATTGATTATGAAAATAATCTTAGGAGAATGATGTTTTAATAAAAAAAAATTAATAGATTAGTTTTCAAAAATTAAATAAAATTTAAATTTTTAAATAATTATTTTTGTTACTAATAATCATTTTGTAAAAAATCTAAGCTATCATATAATTTTATATGTATTTTACTGTAATATAGTTGTTAGGCCTAGATGCACATGTATATTTGATGTTTTTGTCTAGTTGATCAATCAATTGATTGATTATGATTTAATTATCATAAGACGGATATAGATACTAATACATGGAAAGCTTGAAGTTGTGGATTAAATAATATTTAAAAAATCATGGAATATTAAAGAATTCTTATTTATTTAAAAGTTATTAGTGATCCCCATTAAATGAATAATTTTTTTTGCTTGTGTGGTGCTGGATGATTTATTGCTTTCATGGCTTGATAATTTTGTAAGTAAAAGCATTATTATCTATGCAGTTTTATTGAATAAAAAGGTATCCCTTGTTTTGTGGGGAAATAATGATTTATTTGACTTCCTAAAAGATGTTGTACTCAACCCATTGGAATAAGAAAGGAAGCATTCAAAGTAACTAAGTATATGTACAAAACTATCAAAGACAATGTCAAAGTAAAAATAATTAATGGTATTTATTGTCAGCCAATTCAATCTATCTATTGACATGCAAGCATTATATGGTTGGGAGTGGTGAACATTTTTTTTGGGACACCCGTGTTGAAGCAAATGTATATGTAGCATTGAATTGAAATAATCGCCATCTAGAAAATATGACGTGTGCACACTAAAGCACTTTTGGCCTACAATGTATGTAGTTAGAAATGTTATAAAATCATTGGAAAATAGCATAACTTATAATTTCATGGTGAATGCCATGAATTTTAAAGTCATGAAAAATGCCACAGATTTCATAACACTTACCTGCATGCCTTGTGGGATAAAATCGTTGCTTTTGGTTCTTCATCTCCACCATTTTAAATGAAATATCTTCTACGCAAATATGTATCCAAACATATATGATGATTATAATTATGCAGATTCCCACCTACAAAAGAAAGAAGGTCATGAGAAAAACATAGTTTCATGTTTATGAATTACATAGCATGTCATTGACTACACTTAATTGTCTATGTGGAAAGTTAGATTCTTGGAAAAATTACATTCCATTGCAAAAAAAGTGAGAGAAATAATTAATAATATTTACAGTTGGTTAACCAAATCTATTTATTGATAATAGGAAAGTTTTGTACTTATATGTGATGTTGGTGGTGTTCAACAAGAGTGAGTAGCATTGGATGAACTTGTTGGAGCAGGAAAGAATATGAAATAGACAATTTACAATATAGTAATTCCCTTGTATGTCTATTTGCTTCTATGCAACATTATAAAGGAAAACAATATAGACATAGAATAAAACAAGTTAGCATTATTTGTTGTAAATAGAAAGAGATAAAATAGGAGATTTTGAATACATGGGATATTAGCAAAGAATTGTGTATAAGTAATCTACTAAAAATGTTGAAAATAGAGTTGTGGAAACAATGAAAAATAAAATGAATAGAATAGAGTATGTCTTTTTTGGTGGACAAGTGGATGTGAGAATGTGTGTGTCTATGTATATAAGCAGCAACAAATATACGATGATAGAATTCAAAATCACTAAACCCACACTCATTGTCCTCCCTACCACATTGGCATCATGAAGCCTCATGGAGTCTAGCCAAACCCTTGAGCAAGAAAGGAAAATAAGGTCCATGGAAAATCTCAAGGACTCTTATGATATATCACACAAAAACAAAAACAAATAAATTCTAAAAACAACTATTAGAAGAGCACTTAAGAATCACAAGTAACTTGACATACACAATTTACAATAGACTAATTTCCTTGAATGTCTACTGTATCCATGCAACATTAGAAAGGGGAAAATATAGATATACAATTAAATAGGTTAGCATTATTTTTTGTAAATAGAAAAAGATAAATAGAAGATTTTGAATACATGGGATATTGGCAAAATATTGTGTATAAGTAATCTATTGAGGAAGTTGGAAAGACAACTATGGAAACAATGAAAAAAATGATGGATAGAATAGAGTATATATTTTTGGTAGATAAGTGGATGTGAGAATCTATGTGTCCATGTATATAAGTAGCAACAAATATATTATGATAAAATTCAAAAGCAGTAAACCCACGCTTGTTGTCCTCCCTACCAAATTGGCATCATGAAGCCTCATGGGCTCTAGCCAAACCCCCAAACAAGAAAGGTAGGTAAGGCCGATGGAAGATCTGAAGGACTCTTGCCATATATCACACAATAAGAAAAATAGAGAAATTTAGAAACAACTATTGGGAAAATGCTTAAGAATGATAAGTAAAAGATGGTTGGACCAAGTTGTTGGAGCATGAAAGGATGTGGAATAGGGAATTTACAACACAATAATTTTCTTGAATGTCTATTGTATGATCTGTGCAACATTATAAAGTAAATAATATAGATATAGGGTAAAAAAGGTTAGCAATATTTTTTATAAATAGATAGAGATAAAATACAAAAATTTGAATACATGGCAAGTTGGGAAAGAGTTGTGTGTAAGAAATCTATCAACAAACTTGTAAAGAGAGTGGAAGGGACAACAAAAAATGCAATGGATAGAATATAGGTTGTTTTTAGTAGAGAAGAACATGTGGGAAAATTGTGTGCATGTGTATAAGTAGCAACAAATAGGTGGCAGTGGCAGGCAGAAGCAAAAGACTCGTACTCGCTCCCCTCTTATGTGTGTCGACTAGGCCTAGGTTTTTTAATGGCGATGTGGAACATGGTAATTACGTGGGTTGTCGATGGTGGGGTTGGTGTCATTGATACGTGGAAGATGAATCATAAATGTTTGTTTGTGGGAGTGTTTATTCATCCTATCATTGTTGGATACACATATATATCTATATATATATATATACATATATATAGACATACATACATATACACACATATACATATATATATACAAATATACACATGTATAGATATATATATATATACACATATACATATACATATACAGATATATATATATATACATTTATATACAAATATATATACATACACACACACAAATATATGTGTGTGTGTGTGTGTGTGTATATATATGTATCTATATCTAAATATATATATATAGTGCTGTTGGTTCAATAGTAGACTATTGTAAAAATCATTGCGTTGAGTGGAATGGAGCAACAAACGCCACTCTGATGTGCTTCCAAGGATAAATAGTGTGATGCTATCAATAGTTTGTTTGTCCACTCAAAAGCACATGAGAACGGTGTTTGGTTTCTATTCATAACCACATAAATTGATGTCCATTTTCCTCCTTACCATATTGGGATCATGAAGCATCATGGGCTCTAGCCAAACCCTCGAGCCAAAGAAGGAGTTAAGGTCCATGGAAAATCCCATTGAGTCTTACCATACACCATAGGGAAAAGGAAGCAACAGAAAGATGGGTGGTTTGAACCAAATTCTATAACATTGTAGTGTTTTTTATGGGTTAAGAAGTACATAGAAAATAGATATCCTAGTAAAGAAAAAGTATAATGGGATTTGAAGATGGTTAGAAGAAGATTGGTAAGTGGAATATATAGAAGAATGGACAATCAAGGAAGAATATGATAAAAAAATATTCACACAGCACAAGTAATGTATGTAACAGTTGACTCAATGCACTTGTAGCTTTAATTGTGAAAGATAGTAATAGTCGCATTGTCTGTTATCTGATGAAATTTATATCCTTAGCTGGTAGGATATTTGTTTGAAGTTTCTATTTCTTGAGAAGCCAACATTTAATCATGCAGTATGTGTAAAGCTTGAAACAAATGAGGGAAAAAGAATATCATGAAACATATTGATATAAGATTCAAGCTACATTGTTTCGTAGTAGATATTGAAAACAAATAGAGAAATTATATAATAGGTATTAGAATAACACTTGTTTGGTAGTAAATATCACACACAAAGAGGAAAATCATATTGAGTTCCCTAAAAGATAGACAAATACATATGCACATATATATATGTACTCAATTCCCTGATTGATATATAAAAATACCCGTATAGGCAGATATACATATGCATATCTCTAGACAAAGATATACATACATATGTATATCTAAACAGGTTTGTATATTATGTTTATGTTTATTTATGTAGACTGCGATTTTAAGTAGAGTTTAATGTGGCATGTATATGTATTTTCTATGTTGTGTAAAAATCACCACTATACAGTTATCGCATTGAATCATATAGTATTGACATGTTGATAAGAATAGAGCATTTAATTGTGAAGTACGTGTAATATATTCATAATTCCATAATGGCTCTTCTAGCAATGCAACCGAATCAATATATTTTCTTGCATATTTTGTAGTATACTTCCCCTTACTGTAACATTGAATATTGTATTTACTTCCTGCTGCGCTATTGCACCACAATACAT
Organism: Sequoia sempervirens; assembly: GCA_007258455.2. Taxonomy (NCBI): domain Eukaryota; kingdom Viridiplantae; phylum Streptophyta; class Pinopsida; order Cupressales; family Cupressaceae; genus Sequoia; species Sequoia sempervirens. The sequence continues at coordinate 14,382 of VDFB02121478.1, read as the reverse complement.
ATATATACCTATATATATATAGATATACATTTATGGAAACATATATATACATGTATATATATATATATATACATATACATCTATACACATACATATATATAGATATAGATATATAGATACATATACATACATACATACATACATATATATATATATGTATATATATATATGTATGTATGTATGTATGTATGTATGTATACGTGCATATATCGTAAAGTTGGGATCCACTATTTTCCATTAGATAATATAGAGAAATAGGCACATTGTAAGAGAACTATTAGGGAAACACTGGAGAGTGACGTACATCTGATTCTTAAGTATCATCCTAATACCTCTTACAAATGTTGCATAGACTACTTGGCTTCTTACAATATGTTGCATGATACTCTTTTTCCGTCATCTGTTCAAAGCTTCCTATAACAAACTGTTATTTTTCATTGTTCTTTTTCTTTGTAAGGAAATAAAATGTATTGGTTAAGTTGCATTGTCGACATAGCCATTGTGGTGTTGCTTGGTTATTTTACTGTGAATTCTATAAGTCATTTTACATGGGTATTTTGTATAAATGTTTTTTCCATAATATTGAATACCAAACAATGCAGCTTAAATTTCCAGTTAAGGTTGTGGTGCTATATGCATTTTGGACAGATCATTGCATCATATAATTGTTGTGATAGCATAGAGGAAATAGGTGTTGCCTTGGAGAACTGGGTTTGAATAATTGATTTGGAAAGTTGGAAGGATAGATACATTTTTCGATGTTTATAGAGTTTTGTTACAATTTACCTACTTCTCTATATGTAAACATGGGTTGGGGGTGGTGGAGTTGGTGTCCTTGATATGTGGAAGTTGAGTGGTAAGTGTTTTTTCACACAAGGGTGGAGCTTAGCAATTACATGGGTTGGGGGTGGTGGATTTGGTATCCTCAAACAAGGTAAATACAATATTCAATGTTGCAATATGGGAAAGTATACTTTGATGAAGCTATGTTGTTGAAAGAGCCATCATGGTGCTAGTTTGGTACCAGACTATTGTTAAAATCATTGCATTTGGCTCCATTTTTTAGCAGATTGTAGGGTTTTGAAACTACGGTGGTTCAAAATCTATAAGTGATTTCACATGGGTATTTTTTAAAATCATAGATGATTACTTAATTGAGATTGAAAATAATGGATACAATGTAAATAATGATTTAACTAGAAAGCCTCCAGCCGCATAGATCGATAATCTGTTTAAAGTCTCCAAGATGGATATAATGTCAAAGATAAAAAAATATAACAAGAAGACATTAACAATAATGTAATCATCTATGAAAAAAACCCATGTCAAAAAGAGTATAACCCCACAAACTTCATTAAAAATTCTAGATGTATTGCCTCATACTAAATACTATAGAGAAATAGAGAAATTGTAAAAGAGGTATTAGAGTAACACTAGTGTAGCTTGGATTCTCGATTAATTTTGTATATATATATATATATATATCCCTAGTTGGTTTTGCAACAAAGTATTGTAAAAATTGTCGACATTGGCTATGTTTCTCGGTAGGTTGTAGGGTTTTAAAACTGTTGCCCTCATGAGTCTGTAACTAAGTATAGATGGATGTTTTGCAAAAATGATTTATTTATTTTTTATATTAAAACTATTGTTGTGTGGAATCTACAAGTCATTTTGCGTGGGTGCCTGGCATTATGGTTTTATATGGATGAACAAATTGTAGTTAGATCTTGTTTCTTTCACCCTAAAATTATATGTCCTTGGGAAGGCGAAAAGATAAGTGTAGTAACATGGACAAATGTACTTTGTAGAGTAAACCATGCATTGTGCTTTTTTGTTGTGCTTGTTGCAAACATCATGTAACAACTCTTTTGCAAATTTTATATTTAAGTGGAAATTTTACTCCTAGGTAATGTAACTTGAACTTTTGATTAAGCATGTGTCATTGTGGGGAGGTTGTGCAGTTTATAGGTACTCATTGGCTCTATGAGTTCTATTTAATATGAGTTTCATGCCAAACAATGGAGCTTCAAATTTTTCGGTAGGGAGGACACTGTTTCTTTTTTTTTGTGGTGACATGGGCATTGGTAATTATGTGAGCTGGTGGTCATGGAGAATAGTGTCATCGTAATGGGGAAGGTGAATGGCAAGTGTTTGTTCACGCAAGTGCCAATACATCTTCCTGCCGGTGTACAGGGGCGGAGGATAAAGTAAATGATATATTGAATTTTGTTGTGTGGGAAATCATACTTTGATTAAGTTGTATTGTTGAAAGAGCCATTGTGGTGTGGGTAAATTAGATTTTCCAACGTCAGGGACATGCCAGTTGATGGGAACTTACATGCAATTTTTTTTTGTGGTGACATCGAGCTTAGTAACTACGTGGGTTTGCAATGGTCCAGCTTGTCGACTCAATACAGGGGAACTGAATTCTTGTGTATAATATTTAGTAACAAATAAGTGTTATTCTAATACCTTTCATACAATTCCTCTATTATAATTGAATATATATATATATATATATATGTGTGTGTGTGTGTGTGTGTGTACCTGTGTATGCTTTGAAGCATTGATTTTTAGATACAACTGACAACTTATGTATATATATATGCCTAATATGAAAGGGAAAGGCAGAAGTGGAAATTTCATGTTTGGTCACTTTCCCACGACATTGGCATCATGAAGCCTCATGGGCCCCTCGCAAACTGTGAGCCAGGTAAAGCATGAAATGCTGACCAAAAATGTGATGGAGCTTCATTATAGATCAAAGAATAGTGAAGTCACTAAAAAAATTCTATGTTCCAATATATGTATTCATTTTCCTATAGTTTTTTTTGCTCCAGTAACTTTATATGAAAAGAGAATGCCTAGTAAAGAACTGTAGAAGATCAAATTCCACAAATGAAATACACAAATATTTTTTAATTTAGGAAGACATCAAAGAAATAGCAAAGGTTTTGTTTCAAAGCATACAATTTGTATGGGAATAACTTTATAGACATACCTGATTTTGGTATGTTTTGGAATGTATATAACCATGTAGAAAGAAAAGGGGTAAGTGTACAACTTTTTCTATGCACTAAAGGTTGTATAGCCCTACAATAAGAAAAGGGGTAAATCTATAAGCTAGTAAATTATAAATTTATGAAACAAAACTATCAAAATATATATATGTGGTTAGGTGTGTATGAAATGGAAAAAAAGATAGGGGAAAAACAACTTACAACAACAATACATCTACAAGATAGTGCAAATTCCAGAACACAAAACTTGTTAAACATCCAATCTGTGAACCAGTGGAAGTGGATGGCAGGGTCTGACCATTCTACACCCATTGAACAATGCAAGAAGCTCCACAACCACCAACCCATCCAATCAATGAAGTCAACCATTGTTGTCAAGAGGCCAAGGAAAGGCCTCACAAATTGCACATGGACTGTTATTATATATTAAGCAAAAAATGGAATATACAAAAGACTGTGTATTTCTGAAAGCAATACAAAGGAAGGAAAAAATTGTAAAGTGTTGAACAAAGAACTCTATACATCAACATTATACATATAGATATACACATACATATACATATACATATACATACACACACATATATATACATATACATACATGTACATATACATATAAATATACATATACATATACTTACAAACACACTTTTCACCCTTTGTTTATCAATTCTAGTTATTGTGGTTGCTAAATCTGCATAAACTTCAACTTTGGTGAACATTAGTAACAGTGTCAAATTGAATACAACAAATCAATCATCCCTATGAGATAATACATCATGCTTATGAATGCAAACAAATGAAAATAAAGCATCTAAAAAAAAAACATAAAGTATATATACAGGTCATAGTGGATTGGTGCTTCTTCAATGTGGAAAGAAGCCCTTTCCCAATCCTTTGCTAAGCTCCATGATGAAGATGATATGAAATTCTATGAAGATATGATGAACAAGATGCAAGATGATGTGTGTATAACAAAGACACTAAGATTGTGGAGGATTAAATCAATGGAGATGATCTCTATTTATAGCCAAGAATGATAGAAGAATGGTAAACATGGAGGATGTGGGACTAAAGATCCACAAATAGGAAGGAGCCACTTGTCAACTTGTGATAGGTTGAGGAATGAGCACATTTTGGTCAATGTTCCAAAGAGGGGGATATTTGAATTTTGAATTTGAGAGTTAAATGCTAAGTTTGACCTTTACAAGAGACATGTAAGAGCTCATAAATGCATTGTTGGATGTACATGCCAAATTGGGGGGAGATTCAAACTTGGAGAATATTCTTTTTTTATGCCAAGTTGAAAGAAAATGATGAATTAATAAATCAATAAATTGATTTATTTGTGCAAGTGGGAAAAGCTAGAGGATGTGATGGGTGATTAGGATTAGCATTAATCATGGATTTTATTAATTAAGATGAGGATTAGGGGTTTTCACTTTTGACTTAGATGCTTGGATTTAAATAAATCAAAAAGAGATGAAAAGTGATCTTAGATTTAATTAAATAAATATTCGATTTATTTAATCAAAGAGGATGATGTTAGACTTAGTCAAATAAATATTAATTTATTTAATTTAATGGAATGACCTAAGGAGATTAATCAATTAAACTTGATTTATTTAATTGATTAGGTGAATATGATGCATGATGTTAATTTCACATGTCTACATTTTGCTCCTCTTTGAAGCAATGTACTTGCTACATTGGTTCAAAGAATGAACTTGCCATGATCAAAATTGAAAAAATTTCTGATTTTTTTGGATGCCCCAGTAGAAAGAAGAACATTGGTACATTGCCCCTCGAGAGATCGAGTGAAAAGATTCGATTTGAAGGTCAATCTCACGATAAAGAGGTTCAAGATAGACATATGGATGGTTACAATGATGATGCAAATAATATGGGTTGAAAATGCTTAGAATAGCCAATCTATATTATCCTAAACAACTTAAAATGATGATGCAATGCATGTGAGATGGATGAGATGGATGATGTGATATGCTATGATTATGAGATTTGTGTATGCTAGTGGTTTGTGGATGCAATATGGATGCAAGATGGATACATTGGTGATGTTATGTTAGCGTGGAGAGAAGAAAGAAGAAATGAGATGATGACAAGAGGATCCAACAAGTCCATGATTTGATGAGACTTTATTAGAGATGATGATGATGATTTTCTTATCAAGGATTGGGATTTTGAAAGGGCTACTTACCTTATGTTTAATTACACATGTAGATATGATGCATCAAGGTATAAAGAACCAGGTTGGCGTTGTACCTAGTGCAATGGATTTTGACTTGAAAAATAGATAGGAGTATTCTTGTTCACACTTGACATACGAAAACCTTGCTAGGACATACCTAACAAATAAAGTATTTTCCAAGTTATTTTACAAGAACGTTCAACAAGCATAGTAGAAAAAAGTTAATGATTGATGCCCCATTCATTTCTCTCTAAATCATTTTGAGTAGACATCATTGAGAGGTCATTGGAATGAGCACAATAAGATAAATCTAAAGGAAAAAATCAAGAACACAAACAAGTCAATGTTCTTCATACCTCTAGCCAAGGGGATGTATTTTGTTTAGGATAAGAACCAAAATGATTTCCAAAAGATAATTCCCATTGTAGGAAGGATACATCCTAGGGCATGTGAGTGGATGGTGACATGTGATCTTGTTTATCCAAAGTGTTTTGCCAAAAGATAATGCCCATTGTAGGAAGGATACATCCTAGGACATGTTAGTGGATGGTGGCATGTTGATAGGTTGTTTGAAAGGCTATTTGTTAGAATCCAAGATCACCTGCATGCAAGATGGATACCTGTCACATGCAAAAGATATGAAGAACCGAAAAAGATGTTCTTTGTAAACCTCTCAGTAAAAATGCATTAAGAGAATCGATTATTACAAAGTGATCAATCCTTATGAAGGAGATCACGAAACCCTAAAAGGGAAACCCTAAATGAAACCCTAGTGTGCACACTTAATAATTAATAATTAATTAATGTGCCTAAGTTTAGCATAAGTAATAAAGAGGAATAAGTGACTTAATTAATTAATCAATGTGATGTAATTAATTAAGCATAATAACTTATTACTCTAACACTCTTGATATAAGGTCAATTCACATGTTTGAAAATGATCAAGAGTTTGATTTTGCATTAAAAGGTTTGTTGCTTGATTTTGATTTTGTGTTTGAAGTTTGCTTTTTGATTGTTGTGATTGTTTCTGTTTGTTTTTCCAAAGGGTGAGTATGACGATTTGTTTATTATGGATGATATTATTGCAGGTGAGAGAAAAATGGGATAGATGAATTTTTTCAAATATTTGGATTTTTTATTTATTTTTTGAAATGTTTTGAGGTTGTTTTTGGGTTTTTTCAAGATTTTATAAATGTTTTGATTTTTGAAATTTTCACATGTTTTTTTTTTGGATTTTGATGTTTTATGATTTTTTTTGTATTTTGTGTCTCGGGGGCTCATCAAAGATTAGCCTTCCCTACGTTTAAGGTCAGAGATGATGTGGTTTGGATTCCATGTTTTTAATGTTTTTCTGACTTTTTGAGTGATTTTGGATTTTTTGCATGATTTTGACAATTTGGATATGGGTGTGTGTGACAATATCAGTGATTTGTTTTGTGATTTTGTTGAAAACCAAGCTAAGGTTGATTGATCAGATTAATGGATTGATGATGATAACATTATTGAGGATGCACAACAATGCAAGGATAGTGTTAAGCAACACAAGGATATCCCAAGATGATGATTTTTTTGATTGGATTTGATTGATCACGATTGATGAAGCTTGATTTGGAACAAAAGTTATTTGAATGATTTGATGTGACGTTGAAGCACAGTTAGATGTGACTGATAGTGATTGTTTGGATTGATGTTCAATGTTCAATGAAGCTTGATAAGGAATGTCTGCTCACCAAAATGTGCCATTGGTTAGTGATTTGGAATCTATTTGCTTATAAGTGGTTGACCAATTTGATTTTACGTTTTCCAATGTTTGGATCACCACATATGTTTGAGGATATAGATCAAGATTTATTTTGAAGAAAGATGTAAATATTTGCCCCAAGTGTCTAGCAATGTATGAAATGTTATGGATAGATGCCTGGATAGGTGTATGGATGGATGGATATGGCAAGCATGCAAAGGATGCAAAGGATTATCTTGTGATAAGATAAGGTGTTTAAATAGAGGAATGATTTATTGGATAATGCTTCATGGCTCAGATAACGTTGGGATAGGATAGGATCAATGAAAATGACTCATGTCAAGATGTTTACCATAAGCCAGCATAAAGTGTGCACATAACTTTTTCAAGATCAAGATAGTTTGGACTATGGATGCAAATGGATAAAGATGGATTGGATAAATGGTTCATGGATGAATGGATTTATTATGGATAAGTTGGATAAAATGTTGGATTTATTATGGATCAAATAAGATGCTTTCACCGAAACTAGCACATGTAGATGGTCGATTCCACACATGATGCCTATTTGCTAGGTTTTCATCATGGTCTTGCCCAAAGTGCCACTGAAGTGGTTTTCACTAGAGGATGATTTTTCTCTTTACTGTTTCTAATTTTTTTTGGATATTTTTCTTTTTGATTTTTTTGTATTTTTCTCTAAAATATTTAAAGCTCATGCTAAACCACAAGGTGTTGTTGATGTAGATGCTTTTTTCATGATGTGCCATTGATAGCCTACTTGAAGAAGTTGCTTTGCTAAGATACATGCACTTGAATGCAACTTTTGGGATTCCTGATCTGCTTTATCGATACTAGAGTTAACTTTGTCTTTGTGTGCACATCGCAATAGAATTCCTTCTGAATCCTTATGATGAAGGGTCATTTCCAACACATGGTCAATGTGATAATTTGATATCATGTGTGGAGGCATGGATGGAGTTTGTTTAGGAATAAAAGATGGATTGGTTGATAGTTTGGAATCTTTGACTCTCCAAACTTGGGAAGATGAGCAATGATGGGTAAGAACGTGTGCATGGAATTAGGACCAACTATTTGATACACTTTGTACATCGCTTGAAAATCCTACTTTTTCTTTTGTGGACATCTTTGATGGATACTTTTCCTTTTTTTATTTTTCCCCATAGTTTCTTTGACTGATGGAGTTTGATAGGGATAATCTTTCTTTATATTCTTTGGTATCCACTTGTATTTGATTTGTCCTTCATGCTTCTCTACTTCTTTTACTTTGATAGTGTTCTTTGTGTTGTGATTCAAATCCTTCTTTTCACATTGGTCCCAATTCGTGGATGGGCTGATGGGTGGATGGGGATTCATGATGTGGCTCATTGTAGTATTGACATCAGTTTCATCATAAGGATTCTGTGTGCTCCCTATGTTGACGTTTTCTTGAGACATAGTTTCCCCCAGTATTGTGGTAGTGGCACCTTCGTTCCTTGATTCTTCTTGTTCCAAGAGCTCTTATTTAGAATGAATTCTCTAATAAATGACCATTGTAGATGATGTTATTGGAATTTTCTGCTCTGCTGACTTCAGAATATCATGTTTTGTCTTACTTGTTTCCTTGAGTGGATAATGTTGGATATCATCATTCATGATATCCTCAATATGAGTTTGGGATATATCCGATCATGATGCTGACAACTCAATTTGACCGTAGGAATCAATAACCTTCTTTTTTGTGTAATAATGTCAGGAGTAAAGGAATCTTATTTTGAATGAAGATCATCTACGTATCCATCCATAGAAAGCATCTCATGGGTAGATGGAGGAGTATGTGTTATGGGGATATGAACATCATTTGTGACATCTTGTATAGATAGGAGAGTGTCCATTAGATCATTGTAGTAGCTTGGAGATACAAATTCTTGATCTTGATTAATTTTGGGATTGCTTCCGACATGCTTTGGATAAGGTTTCTAACATGGGTCAGTTTCAAAGGATGGATTGCTTACAAAGGGTTCTTGGACATCATCATTAGGAATAGTAAGTGGTTCAATATCCTCTTGATCTTTGAGTGGACTTGGATCAAGTGTTGAGTTGAGGATTCCTTCAATATCTGTAACTATGAGGTCAAAGGGGGTCAACATGTCTTGGAAAGGACTATTGCTAGACTTTGGTGAAAGATTTTGATCATGCTTTGGAATAAATTTTTGAGATATGTCCTATAACTCATAAGGCGATGTAGAGACATTTTAAATATGATCATTCATTGATGGATCATGCATTATTTCAATAAGATCAAATAATCCTAACACTCCTTGAAATAGATCACTAAAAAGTGGCTCTTGATGTATGGCGAGTTGATCATTAGATGGGGTAGAAACATCTTCAAGGTGCTCATTGATGGATAGATCTTGATCATTATTTTCAACAATTGTGGTGGAGGGATTTTTAATGTCTTTGACCATAGGGTCAAATGATGTTGACGTTTCTTGAATTGGATCATTGTTGGGTATTGTTGGTGGATTTTGATCATGATTGAAAAGTGACTCTTGATGTATGTTAATTTGATCGTTGGATGAGGTGGAAACATCTTCAAGGTGTTCATTGATGGATAGACCTTGGTCATTGTCCCCAATAGTGATTATCTTTTGATCAATAAGGTCTTGGATGAGATTTTTGAGTCAAATACAATCTAATGTTGTGTGTCCCTTTGTTTTTTGGAAGCCACAAAAGTACTTCTCATTATACCCTAGTGGTTTACCCAAGGGCTCTTGATAATCCTCATAAACAGGGAGTTTAATGAGATTTTCTTGCACCAACTGTTGCATGATCAATTCGATGGGTCCCCCAAGTGGTGTGTATTTTTGTTTGTTACCTTGTGATATTTGACCTTGTGGTGATTGATTTTGGATACGTGGTGATTAGGTTTGTTTTTGATGTTGTTGATCTTGGTATCCAACTTCTTGACATTGGATATATTTTTCTTGATATGGTTGTGGACACAATTCAATGCTTTGATGACATTGATTAGCCAATGGAAGGGTGTATTGATTTTGGAGTGAAGATATCTCTTGGCTCAATAATTCAATTAGTTTGGCATGTGAAGCAAGTTTCTCTAGCGAAATTTGATCTTGATTTTGAATTTGACTTGTTTGATTTGGATTTTATTCAAGCAGATTTGGGATGTACACTTGTGGTGTTTGCATGGGATCATGGAAAAATTGATTTTGGACAATGTTCTAACTTGGGATGATGTTTAGATTTGGCATTATGGGTTGAAATTGAACATTGTTGATGTTGGGAATTGTGTTGCCTTGATTTAGGTAACTTTGATTCTGCATGGTGTTACCTTGACTTGGAGTCGATAACATCTTGTTTGGACTTTGAACAATATTAGTATGATTTTAAAACATATCCATCCCAAATTTTACCAAGTTTGGATTCAAAACGTTCATGTTTTGTAAAGTTAGACTTGGTATATTCACATTTGGCATGTAGGGATTTAATGGGATGATGAACTATTTGCTTGAAGATTCATGCATTGATTGGTTGGTTGATAGATTTGTAAGTTTGGACTTGGATTTAAATCTTTCATTGGGAAAGGTGTTCCAAATATTTTGACTGGGAATACTCACATTTGTTGTATCATCGAGGTTTGTAGGAGATAATGATCCCATGTACGGATTGTATAGATGTGAGTGTTGATAATCAATCAGCATTGTAAGGCTTTGAAAGTTCAGTTGACTTGGATTACTCATGATGTATGGATCAAGTTTATATTCCATGTTCATCTTGTGTTGAGGTCTAGTCCGGACCATAAAATAAGGATCAATTTTCAAGAATGTAGGATGTGAACCTCTAATTCTTTGGATTGATCTAAACTCTAGGTAGAAAAAATAAAGTCTAAGATTGTAAGGATAAAAAGGATGGTGATGAGATATGAAAGATGGATGATTGGTGAATGATTGGAACTCTTAGGAAACCTTGAAGAGGATACTAAACTTTAGGACTTGGATTGATGTTTTGATTTGATTTAGGATTGGTTTGATTTGATTTGGATAGTGAAATCATAAACTCTAAGTGGTTGGATGTTTTCCTAGAGTAAAATTGTCTACAAGATGCTAAGTTGACTAAATGTGTAAAGAAGGATTCATCTAGAAACACTTAACCAAACAAGATGATTTTGATTTGATTTTTTCTTGGATTTTGGATAGTGAACTCATAAACCACAAGATGTTGGATGTTATCAAGGGATAGACTTGTTCACAAGGATTGATAATTTAACTAAATATGTGGAGAAGGATTCATCTACACACATTTAATCAAATGAAATGATTTTGATTTGGTTCAAATGATTTTCCCAAAGTTTAGCATGAGGGATTTTTTCAAGATTTCCAAGAATTGCTTGTGAGGTGATTTTGATTTTTATATTTGTGAGATGGGTGAAAGTTTTTGGTTTTGATCCTAAGAGACTTAGGGAGACTTTGTTTACTAGACCAAGATATTGAAGAGCGTTCTTTTCTCTAAGAGTAGTTCAAACCAAAAGACCAATGTGTGCTTAAAAGATGATAAAAAGATAAACAAGCACATGTGTGGGGTCTAATTTGAGTTAAATTTTCTTAATGAGTTCTTTTTATCAAAAACACACTCTTGATTAAGTTTTCAAACTGGATGTCCAATGTCCTAACTTCTTATCATCCCACAAAGTGTGTTATGTGGAAATCAAGGAAATTAAGGCAAAAGTTACCTAATGTTGACCTTAGTAGGAGAAAATTGAGATGAAATCCAAAAGCTTAGAAGCCTCTAAGGATGAGAATTCCAAGCAATAACATGTGAATTTGTTCAAGGATATTTGCTTCTCCTAAAGGGTTTGAGATTTGATGCTCATGTTGAATGTTCATTTTCCAATGTTTTCGATCAAGCAAAGTGTTTTGATTTCAAGAATAATCACAACCTTATGGATATGAAAGACTATATTTGTTGAGTCCCCACTTGGACAAGTCCAGCTATGCTTATTTTTAGTGAATGGTTAGATGCTTGACCCCATGGGCTCCCCTCCATGACACTCACTTATACGGGGAAGCCAAGCAACAACACCCATGAAACTCCCATGGCATGCTCCATTTCTACTAAAGACCATAAAAGTGTGGGGCGGCTTCAGAATGATTGTTCTTGCACCAACAAATAGATCAAGGATTTTGGCCTTTCTACAACAAGGATTTTAGTTCAGAATTTTCAATCGTAGGAGTTGACCCAGTGTGGCAAGAGACCATTTTTTCCCTTCTTGTTGAAGTCAACCGCGTGATACTAGCGTTTACTCCAATACCCACATTTGTATCTCAGCTGGAAATACTCTCAGGTTTAGAGTGTTACCGGTTGATTTGATCTCTTGGCTGAGTAATTTTTCTCCAAGGCAGGCCCTCTAAGATAAACAAAAGTGAGTAAACACATTCATAGTTTGATAAACCTCCATTTAGAAACAAAGGGAGAACACATGCAATAGGTTTACTCACACTCACACAATGTTTTGTTCAATTTTTAAACCCAAAATGAAGTGTGGAGGTGATCACTTTATTTCAACCTAAGATCACCAAAAAGGCCTAGGTAAGTGCACCAAGATGGTTCCCAAAAGGGGGCTTAAGTGGCCACTTTTTTTTCTGAAATCAGGAAATACTGACCTTGGACATGAGATTGAGGATAGTTACACTCAAAATTTTGAGATGGAACAAAAACAAGGATCGAAGTGCTCCGAGTCTACTTTCTAAACTACTAATTTATTTTTAAAATGGTTGAGATTAAGGGGTTCAAAAGAGGGACGTACACAAATTGGTGCTATTTTTGTCAGAAAACATAACACAGCAACTCTTGTACGACCTGAGCACGGTGAACTTTTTTGTAGTATTTTTAAATCGCTTATGGTCAAAATGTAGCCAATAGTATCTTAGTTGATGCATGATTTTTCTAATAATTTTTAATGAATATTTGATTTTACTAATTTTCTAAGTGGGCACTTCCCAAAAAGTAGAATTTTGGCCATGCTCCCCCTACAAATTTTGGAAAGTAATAGATTTTTTAAAATTTAATATTTTTTAAAATTTGTAGAATGGAGTCTAGTCTCTAAAAATGTAATTTTTTTGAAATTTCGAAGAACGATTAATTTATAACGAAAAAAAAAACCAAACACTTCTTTTTGGTGAAAAAGAGACATACAAACAAAAGAAATTATGGATGAAAGGCTTTACATTGTTAAAAAGTGAAAAAAATTAGATTGTTGGATAGCTAAGAGAGAACCTAACACTACCCATGTGTTTTCTTTTGTCGTTATTGAACCAGATGCAATCCTAATGGTGAGCACGAAACCGATTATGTGAAAAAATTGTAGAATTTGCAAAAACACATCTCTAGTCATTGGGAATGCCCTCCAAGAATTTGGGTTGGTATTCCAAGGCAACTAACAAACTAACAATGCTAAGGCTCAGGAATTCCCAAAGAAAAATATAACACACTCGTGTTATAGTGCGCTCACGTTATAACGCGAGCACATTATTTCCTAGTTTTGATCTCGTTATGTTTCATCGATATGTGTCCTTTTGCCTCTTGCATGTCGCTGTAGCATTCTATTTGTTATGCTAAAACCAAAGAAAATCCTCCTGTCCCAATGTGTTTCACTGTGACCTCATGGAGTCGAGGAAACATCATGTAGATAATGCTTCATTATACCGAGAGTCACCCTGAACGCTATCTCCCTGTCGCTGAGACATAAGAAATTTTCTTACCGAAACGTGCTTCCTTGATTCATCCATTTCACTATAACCGTGAGATGGGTAAGTGCACCGAAATGGTCGCACTTTTGTGGCCAAACTAACAAATAACGCGTTCGTGTTAAAACGCGTTCGCGTTATTTTTTTTTTTGTAAATTTGCTTTGGTTTTGCCTTGGAATACCATCCCAAAGGCTTGGAGGGCATTCCCAAAGACTAGAGACGTGTTTTTTCCAAATTCAACAAATTTTCACATAATCGGGTTCGTGCTCACCATCAAGATTGCATCTAGTTCAATATCAAGAAAATCGAACACATGGGTAATGTTAGGTTCTTTATTAGCTTTCCAACGATGTAATTTTTTTCACTTTTTAACAATGTTAAGCCTTTCATCCATAATTTCTTTTGTTTGTATGTCCGTTTTTCTTCAAAAAGCAAAGTGTTTGCATTTTTTTTTCGTTATAAATTAACCCTTCATTGAAATTTCAATTAAATTACATTTTAGAAACTAGACTCCATTGTACAAATTTTAAAAAATAAAAATTAAAAAAATTCTACTACTTTCCAAAATTTGTAGGGGAAGCACGGCCAAAATTCTACTTTTTAGGAAGTGCCCACTTAGAAAATTAGTAAAAAATGAAATATTCATT
>VDFB02121477.1:0-17153 GCA_007258455.2 Sequoia sempervirens | reverse complement strand
GAGACAAGAAAGGAAAATTTGAGCCAAACTGGTTGGGGCCCTATATCATGGCTGTCAAATATGGATTTGGGGCATACAGGTTGAATACTCTTGATGGAGAGCTCCTTGATGAACCCATCAACATTATGCACCTAAAGAAGTTCTACACCTAAATCTACTTGGTAGCCCCACTTAAAATAAATAAATAAATCCAAAAATAGTAAAGAGAAATAAGTTCATCCTATGGTGAAAACCACTTCTTCGTGGTGCCTTGGATAAGTACAGATGGTGAAAACCTGGTAGCATGCATCATCCGTAGAGGGCTTAATCATTATCTACCTAACATCCTCATTATTTTATACTGTCATCTGGAGTATCATCCTCACCCATCCCATCCTTGGCTGCTTGGTATATTTTGATTGAGCATTTTCCGACTCGTCTAGCCTATCCCTCATCCTGAGCTTTTATGTATCCCACTCTAAGCTTATTTCATTCATCCCCTTAGCGGTTGGTCTGTGTCATCACATAGGATCACCCATCATGTCAGTCTCCATATAGCTCTCATCCTATCATGTGCCAGTTGAACTATGTTGCCCCTGCGCTGTCACTTAGGCAAGGCTGATCATTTGATCTACCCCTAGGGTATTCTGACCATCACATGTTGGTCACCTATCATCTATCTCCACTGTCCTCTTTCCACTTTCTCCATGGTCTTTTGATGAACTACAAGGGCTCTGCTCTTTCACATAGGCAAGGCTAATCTCTAATCGA
This sequence comes from Sequoia sempervirens, assembly GCA_007258455.2. Classification (NCBI taxonomy): domain Eukaryota; kingdom Viridiplantae; phylum Streptophyta; class Pinopsida; order Cupressales; family Cupressaceae; genus Sequoia; species Sequoia sempervirens. The sequence goes on along the minus strand of VDFB02121477.1, from coordinate 16,403 downwards.
CCCCCGAGCCACTAGGTTTGTAGGATGTGTCAGTCTGTGTCCTTGTCTGGCTCATTATTCTCAGTTAAAATCCCCTGTTATCAAAAGATTTGGTCAATGAAAAACAAACATCTGGCATCAAATTGGTTCATTATAGTTTAATTATCCATCATTGGTCACAATAGGATGCATTCTTCCTGGTAGACCTCATCAATCCCATCCATCCCCTTGATCCTATGGCAAAAGGACATTTTGAAATTGATTGTAATCTTTTGATGTTTTAGATTTATTTATCATTTGAGCTCACTATCAACACTTGTCATGGCCGCCTTGATCCATCATATCATGGTGTGCTTCTACTCATCTACATAGGGGTTTGTCTTGGTCTTTTCTATGTTGTCTTTTCGGTTGTCCCATGTAGTACCCACCAAGACCCCTGAGGTCTTGTGTTACGCTAGGGAATCCTTGTGTGTTTGTGGTTATCCCAATACCTAGCCCGACCAAGGTCATAATGACCTTGGGGTGTTGGGGTACCTTTTTGTTTGATGTGTTTGTTTCATGCATTATATGCCAACTCGCCTTGGTCTTATATATCAATGTATCTGGTATCTTATGCTATAGAAAAAGTCATGCTCCAAAGATGGTGAATCATATTAGGATTTCACTTCATCATCCATTGCATTGCATTCACCCTATGATTTTGGTTGTGAAAATACTTTATCCCACTCTCTCCCATTCGTCTTAGGATACTAAAATTTTTGACAGGTGGAAAATCACACCCATTTTCCATAATCACTATGTAACTATCTTTCATTATCATGACAATCCTTATTGATGCTTATGACCATGTGTTATTTCCTTTCACTATTAATTCACTATAAGTTACAATAGCATTATCCCATATTAGGTTCATTATGTTATCCACACATACATCACCACCTGCATCACAACATACTAGGTTCATACATACATCGCCACCTGCATCACAAAGTGTCAGAACCACACATACATCACATCCTACATATATAAAATATTCATATAGAATCCATCATACAAAAACACATAAGTCATCATAGTTACAACATGTGCATACATCATATCACCATATCTGCATTAATAAAATCATCCATATTCTGAAAAATACATAAACCTAATCATTCATTATCAATGTCTACATAAATAAATAGACTCATACATCCACATAGGCATGAAGTATCATAAACATGTGCATACATAAACCAAATTATACATCCACATAGGCATGAAGTATCATAAACATGTGCATACATAAACCAAAGTATACATCTACATAGGCATGACATATCATAAACATGTGCATACATAAACCAAAGTATCCATCCACATTAGCAAGAAATATCATATACATGTGCATACATGAACTGAATCACTTATCAGAAAAGAAAACATACTGCATAGTGTCAATAAGGACTGTCCCATATCATAATGAAAATAATATAGTGTATGTCATATGCCCATCATACATCAAAATCTATCATATGTCCATCACAATAACACTCATATATCATCAGATAAGGTACACAATCCAAAGATGTTGAGCATCTCTAATCTCTATCAATGAATACTACACGCTCCACCCCACATCTGTCAAAAATTGGTATCCTGTCACCTCCCGAATGAGCTACCCACATTTGATCTCTATGGTGAATCACGTATTGATCTCTTACTTGGGGTGACACCTCGTGAATCATTGTAGCCTCGGGTCTATGTCCCCAATGACTGAGATGGCGTTGGCATTTGTGGTGTCTGTCGAGTATATTGGAACAGCCACTGGGCTAGGTCTGGAACTACATGGTAGTACGTGACCATCCAAAATCCTGCCTCCCCCGCATTCTCCTCTTGCTCAGCAACCTAAACCTGAGCAGGATTCCGCTCCTGACGATATCTATTCCGATCTCTCAAGGTCAATCTCCTCTACTACTCCTAGGCCTCCTAGGATAGTCATAACTGTGCCATCTCTGCCTAAACCTGATCTCTCATCTACTTGGCAGCCACTACCCTAGCCATTGCAACATCCCTCTCCCCCTGTAATCCCTGTGTGTCTGGGTTGATCACAACACTGACCTACATTGACTGCCACTGAGTCACTATGGCATCTTGCTCACCCTACAACGTCTGCATCTGTGCCTCTGCAACATCTCTCTCTCTATGCGGCCTGTTCCCGAGCCTCTGCTACATCCCTATCCCTCTAAAGTTCCTACAGTCTCAACTTGGCTAAATCTCGCTCGTGTCGTAGACCTAACACCTGTGACACCACTGCATCCCTCTCTCTGGAGAGACTGAACCTCTGACTCTGCCACTAGACTATAACTCTCAACCGCCTGAACATGTGCCTGTGCCAAATCCCTATCTCCCTCCAATACCTGCACTTGCACCTATGCCACATCTATCTCCAACTGCAACATGCGTATCTCTCTCCTCATCTCCTCCTCCCTCTACTACATTAGCCCCATGTCCCTAGCTGTTTGCTCTAGATAGTCCACTTTGTCTCTAAGCTTAGTCTGCTCCTGCTACAGGTCTGCTCTCTCCCTCTGTAACTGCTCTAATTGTCTCTACAGATCCGCCATATCTTCGATAGTCCCTAACAGCTCCTACTCTATCACCCCTCTAACAGCATGTCATACCACCACCTCCACCCATAACCCCTCTATCTCTGCTTGCAAGTCAACTACCTCATCTCACGCCTCATCTCTCTCTCGTCAATCTCTACTCTACATCCAACACCAAGGTGGCCAGGGCTAAATAATCTCTCTCACTCTAGGAAAATCATGCTTGTAGCTCGCTCAGTGCTGCCTCTAATCTTACCCACTCTACCTCTGTCTATCGCAACTGCTACTCGCTGAGACATAGACTCTCTATAGTCCCTCTTAGCACCATTGTTGGGTCCTCTCCTCTAGGTTGTATTGTCGACAGTGGTCAAAGGTCATACACATCTGTGTCCATATCCATCTCTCATGGCTCATACCCCTCACTCTCCATAGATGCCTCCATCACATCCATGTCTATCACTAATGGGGCTCCCTCTGTCCATGTCATCCTCTCCTGTGCTCTACTGGCTTTGCCCTCCTCCTGTATATGTCACTGATACCCTCTAGTGGCCATGTCTACCTCTTGTTTCTCCTATGCTCTGCTAGTCTCAACCTCCTCCCCTCTCTCTTGCTACTGACCTCCTAGGGATGCATACGTCTCCTGGCTCCTCTCTCCCCAAATATCTAGCTCCATGTCCTATTGGGCTCCAACCCTAACCTCATCCTCTCCCTCCCCTACTCCATCCCCTTGGGCCCTACGCCATCGTCTCCTCCTCTTGAATACCCTCACTAGCTCCTCGACTACTCCAATAGCCTACTCTCTCCTCCTAACTTCCCTCACTTGCTCCTTGACTGCTCCAATAGCCTCCTCTCTCCTTCTGCCTACCCTCACTAGCTCTTCAATCACTCCAACAACCTCCTCTCTCCTCCTCTTGACTGCCCTTGCTAGCTCCTCAACTACTCTCGCTACCTCTTGCCTCCCCCTGCTATCCTCCTCTCACCTGACCTCCTCTCTGCCATCCTCGAGGTATAGGTCTCGCTGCCCTTAGTCATCTCTCGTCCTCTGACCCAAACCCTAGTGCTTCCTCAATCGACACTAATGGGGTAATTTGTGGTGGTGGATGACACCTGAACCACTGACAATATCGATCTTTCACTCCTGCATCCCTCTACCCCTTCCAGTTGTCTAGGTATGGCGTAAACTCTAGTGTCTCCAAATCCTCCCACACTACATCCGAGCTCAGTGGAACCCCCCATGGCTGCTCCCAGGATAGTTGTTGAAATCTCACTTGCCCCCAAGAATATTTTGTCTCACTCCAAACTATCATGTCACCCGATTGGGCCTATGTAGCTCCACTATAATCAGAATCCTTCCAACCATATAATAGTGGGTGAAGAAATAACCATAGTGTGCCTCCTCATCACGCCTTTAGCCTCTAAAGGACCGCACCAAATATATATGCCAAACTATCATCTCTGCCTATAGATCATCTAATCGTCTCCTCCACATATCCACATCTCTCACATCCCAATACCATAGTATTGTGTCTGCCTCTGTCCCCCAACCCTAGGCTACGACCTCTCTATCATCCTGCTCTCCTAATCTATGCATGATTAGTCTGGTCACCTTGATGTGCTTCCACGCCCAGACCTGTAGTAGTGTGACATGGGCCACACTTAGCACTCGCCGATAGCATACCCAATGCATGTCCCCCACGCAAACTGCCCCTCTTGGCCCTCGATGATATGTCAAATCACCTCGACAAATCTAAGATGTAGGAATCGATTGCTCTAGTTTGGCACTAGGATTCTGCTAATCAGTCTTGCTAAGTACAAAGACAACACTGGTACCTTGCTAGACAACATCCTATCCACATCCAACTGCCCCCGCTGAACTGGTAGATCATCACTACCAAAAACAACATGCACAGACTCGTCCAGCACCTCACCCTCTGACCAACACTCACTAACTAAAAACCTTCCTATAGGGAGTCTCATAATCCACCAAACATCCTCCAAGGTCACTATCATCTCTCCCGTAATAGCTGGAATGTCGATGTCTCTGAGTCCTAGTGCTCTATCAGAGTTGTCAGCATGGCCCTGTGGGCCTTAATAGTCATATATGATAACATGTATAATAATCCTGCCTCTGACAGTCTCTGGTGCTCCATGCCTGTCATCCGTGCCATGCATCTCACCAAAACCTTGGACCGTCTCTCTTGCATCTGTAAACTCTCCACCTTATACATCCATCACAACAACAACTTGTTATTTTCTTCTCGCATAATCTTGTCCTACCTTTTTCCCACCCTGAGATTTCCCTTAACGCTCCCTTACCCCTATTTGTGGCTTCACCCCACCCCTTGGGTAGACTCACCTCATGCTCGGGCGGACTTTCCCGAGCTTCGCCAAGCTCAATGAGCTTCACTAAGCTCGACAAGCTCTGCCGAGCTCACCTGAGCTCAACCGAGCTTGACGAGCCTGTCGAGCTCAGCCGAGCTCGCCCAACCCTAGGCTTGCGCGAACTTGCCCGAGCTTGCCTGAGCCTGTGCTCTCCCGAACTTGGGAAGACATGCCCGAGCTCAGCCAAGCTCGCCAAGCTCACCCGAGCTCAGTCGAGCTCCTCCGAGCTCAGTCGAGCTTACTCGAGCTCACCTGAGCTCACCCAATCCTGAGCTCGCCCTAGCCCGGGTGGTCCTACCTGAGCTCGCTAAGCTAGTCTAAGCCTGGGTGGACCTGCCTGAGCTCATCTGAGCTAGCTGAGCCTGAGCTCGCCTAAGCCCAGGCGGACCCACCTGAGCTCGCCGAGCCCGAGCTCACCCGAGCCTAGGTAGACCCACCTGAGCTCACCAAGCCCAAACTCACCAAGCTCATCAAGCCTGTCTAAGCCCAGGCAAAGCCACCCAGGCTGGCTAGGCGGACCTGCCCCAACTCAGGCAGACCCACCCAAGCCCATATAGCTCCTTGAAACCATCTAGATCTCTCCCCCTACCCAAGCTTTTTTTAAAACAAAAATTTCCTGCTAGCCCATTTTTTCCTAATGACCCAACCCAAAAAACCCATACCTTTTTTTTTTGAAAGAATTAGCCAAATTTACTAAAATCACAAGAGGGGGTTTCAAACTAACCTGACGTGGCATGACACACTCCTCTAAAAATCGTCGTCTCTCACCCTCCCAATGAATGATGTTTGAATCATACTCTGGTATCATGTCTACTCCCTCTTGCTCTTTCCTCCTCTTCCTTTTCCTCTTCTCTCCTCACTTAACAGTTGTCCAAATGAGGAGAAATAACCCCCACTCCTCTTATATAGCCTTTTTCCCCCTTTTTTCACTTTTTAAAATGAAAGGAACTTTTTCCTTTTATTTAAGCATTTTCGGGCCTCAACTAATTCCCTCCCCTCCTAATCTTCCCCCGACTGCCATTTCCACATTGTACCTTTGTTTTCCTCTGTTCAAGTGCCAATCTTCTCAGTTTTCCATGCTCTTTCCATCAACATATACCACTTCATCCTTTCGAGCAATTTCCTAGGGCCCCTTTTTCTATCCTCATCTCGTTCTCAAGGGGGCATACCCTACCATTATCTCTCAATCTTCTATCATAAGCCTTCCCTTGCGAGACCAGGGCATCCCCTTTTATTCTCCTTTGTTTGAGTAGCTCATAGCCTCTCCCATGCTGAGGCATCTCTTTTCCATTCACTTCTTCCATAAAATCGTTTGAGTTTTATTTTTCTTCGAAACACTATTATCCTAATGGTGTTTCGAAGAGGGGAAAAATTTAGACATCCAAATTTGAGCACTTCCATATGGTCAAATTCATCTCCTTAGTCATCCCTTTGCTCATTCAAATTGTCCTCTTTGTTGGTATTAATTAAATCACCTAGGGTGAAGCCACAATAGTGGTTTACAATTTGTTGGAGGAAGGAAAATTGAGAAAAAATGACCCCATGGCAAAAAAATTGGTTTTAGGGGTTTGCATAAACCTACAAGTTCGACCGAACCATAAAGGGATTCGACTGAACTAGGGTTCGACTGAACCCATCAATTATTGGGCCCACATTTCCCACCCAAAAAATAAAGAAAAAGTTCATATTAAAGGGGGTTCGAATGAACCCTGGTTTGCTAAAACCCCTTGGGGTTCGCTAGAACCCCCTTAGTTCTAGCGAACCCCCCTTTTCCCTAATTTTTTAATTTGTTCACACAAAAAACCTAAATTTTTACACTTCAAAGCTTCGGTTGAGGATGAAAATGGGGGAATTTTTAGAAACCAAACTTGGAATCAGGTAGTCTTCAGAATGAGCTATCCAATGAATATAATTTTAATATGTTTTGGTTTTATTATATATTTGTTTTTTTAGTTTTATTAAACATAGGTTTTTCATTGAAAATGAAGGTCTTTGTTTTGTACATGTGGAAAAATAACAGATTATAAAAAGAAAAATGAAAAATATGAGTGCACCAAATATTGAAGTCCTTGATCCAACACAAAAAAAAAAGGAATTTCGTTATATACAAGAAAAGTTACGCGTTATACGGTCGCGCTATGTCTGAATTTTCATTGGTTTGACTTCGAAACTTGATTAAAGAAAAATATTCAATAAAAAACTATCTAACCAAGTGTAAGCACTAGATATCAAAGTCACAAATGTAAATTTGAAAGAATTGGAATTTTATCCTTCATGGAAAAAAAGTTAAGCGTTATACGGTGTGCGTCACTTTTTAAAAATGTTGTTTTATGAAAAGAAAACATTTCGTGGAGATGGAAAGAAGTAAATCTAATTCTAAAAAATTTGAAAAAAAATATTTTAAGCGTAATTGGTAGACAAAATGTGGATGAGACTCTAGTCATAGACTATCTTCAAAATCCTCACTGCTTTAGCTTACCATAAGTGTTCCCGGAATGTGAAGGATTTCCTTTTGTGTCCAATGGGTCAGTACCAAACCACTAGGATTCACCCCCATTTAATTACTATTTCTATGCCTCCCATATTCCCAAAGTATTTAAATTTAATAAATACTTTTCCCCCTCTAAATTAAATAAATGCATCATTTTATTTAATTTAGTCATACTGTCTTTTGGAATTTTAAATTTATTTTTTAAATTCCTTATTTTCTCTCTCATTGTCACATCCTCCAACTTTTGCAAGTTGGATTATAATCTTTCTTATCAATCTAACCCTCTTTCTTAGTCATAATTAATTTATGATTAAGATATGCACACCCCTAATCATCATTAGGGTCCCATCCTCCATAATTTTCCACTTGCTTCTAAAGTGTTATTAATTAGTCTAATCAAGTACTTGCACAACCTTAATTATTTAACTAGGTCATCCCTAATTCCTTGGAATTTAAAATTCTTTCCCTCATCCCCATGACAATATTTGAAGAATTTTTAACTCCCCACATGCCCTCTCACCCACATGGGGATAAGGACCATATAAAACACTCCATTCCCCATGTGAATCTTTAATTCAAATTTAATCCCATAATACACCCCTTGGAATTTAAAATTCCTTCTCTCATCCCCATGAGAATATTTGAGGATTTTTTAATTCCCCACATGTCCTCTCACACTCATGGGGAGAGGTACCACATAAAACATTCTCTTCTCCATGTGAATCTTTAACTCACATTTAATGCCCCAATGCACCCCTTGGGATTTTAAATTCCTTCTCTCATCCCCATGAAAATGTTTGAGGAATTTTTAATTCCCCACATGTCCTCTCACCCACATGGGGATGAGGAGGAAACCAAAGGTACTATGTGTAGACATGCAAAATGTACAAGTTGACATTGCGCATCTAACTTTGATCTACTAACATCGTTTCTTCCTAAATCATCCCTCGGTCTAACTGTTTAATCAAATTCCCCTATCTGATTAAATTCATCAATATTCGTCTCTTAATTAAATAAATTATTTTGTCTAATTAAGTCACTTTCCCTTGTTAATTAAATCAATTCATTTGATCTAATTATCCCTATTTAATTAAATAATCAATTTATTTGACAAATCTCAAAAGCTCCATTCATAAATTCAAACAATTAAAACCTTATTTTAATTTAATCCTGCACCATCCCTTTTAATTAAAATAAATCTTTTATTTAATTGTTCTTGCCTATATTCCTCTCTTTGATTTAGTACCAACCAAAAATTCAAATCAATTTATCAAATCAGCTAATATCCCCTTAAATCCCACCAAACTCGACACTGCTATTCCACGAATCACTCCAAACTCTCTAGATTTTGCATCCTGCAATAATTAAAATCATTTCATTTGATTTAATAATTCCTATTTTTATTTTTAAAAAAAGGCATTCAAGGAAATATTCTCAAATTTGAAATTCCCCCAAAAGGACTTGTCCATCCTAACAAAGCATTTAAAGCTCTTTACATTGTTCTTTATGTCTCCTAATTTCGCATTTAACCTATTTTTTCAACATCCCCTTAAAATGTCCATTAAATTCAATTTCAAAACTTAAAATAACTTCAAACTCTAACCTTCATCCTCTCACATGTTGACAAGTGGCATTATATCATTGGTTGAATCTTTGTCCCACATTGATCAAATTTGGACATCTCTTCAACTTATCATTCTATAAATACAATGCTTCACCATTCATTTTATCATCCACATCTCAAGCAAAATTACCATGCTAAAATACTTAGCAATTTTCATCCATCTCATTGAATCATAGCTAAGTTTTTTTGCAGATTTTAAGCTTGGAGCACACATTCAAAGTCTTCATCAAGTGGATCAATCATCTTCAATCAACATTTGCATTCAAGGAGTTGGGAAAGGGCAAATCTCCACACACCTATTTGCACCAATTCCCTCAAGAGATCAAGAGTTTGCTTGTATTAGATAGGATTTAATTGTTTCATTTGTGTTCTTCATTTTCATTTCTTATCTTTTGCAAATTTCAAATGGATTTCTTGAGGAATCATTGGTTTCTAATCTTGTGTTTGATCTAATTGTTTGCATGTTTATTGTGTTTTTGCAAGGTATAGATTCAAATGGTTCACATATTGGCGCTAGAAGGAGGGCATACACCTCAAATCCAACACGTTTTTTAATAAAATTTCGCTGTTTTTTTGACAGCACTATTCATTAACCCGCATATGATCACTATTTTAGTGCTTTTAGATTCAATTTTAAAATGACCATATCTTGGTCATACGTAGGTCTTTTTTTATGCTTTTTTTTTAAAAATAGGGTAGAATTTCACAAGCTATTCAATGGTGTAGGTGTTTCTTAACTTTAAATTAGTTAAAATTTTCAAATTTATATTTAAAGTAAACACATGATAACTTGGCTAAGTTTTAGGGTGTTTTGGTAAATGGTTTATCTAACCCCTATATCCTTTTGTTTCTTTTGATCTCATCTAACATTTTGATCACTTTTGTAGGTTGGAAATCAAAATCGAAAAAAAGAGGAGCATGGAGATGATATTTTATCTAATCAAAGTGTTTTTTAACACTTAAGTGTTTGTTTAACACTTCTTCAAAGAATTTGTCATCCTTCTCCTTCTTAGGACACTAGTTTTCAATTGGGCTTAAAAGGAACCTTTTTCATTTCTTGCAAAGGCTAAAATGAACTTTAGGATCGCAACTTATTAGATTTGGTTTATTGGATTAACAATTGAACAAGGCAATTTCTCACACTTCATTTGGTGCTTTAAAACGAAATCATCATTGCATTTGAGGGTTTAAAAAGAACAAGTGTAGTTTTGTTTGTTTGTGAGGGCTTACTTAGACTAAAGCCATTGGAAAAGGACGTATGCGCTTCTCTCACGCTTTATAGCGATCTTGAGAATCAAAAGGTCTTTTCCATGACTTTGGGTTGAGATAAAACAATCACCTCCACACTTCGATTTGGGCTTAAAATTGAACAAACTATTGTGCGAGTGTGAGTGGGGACTTTGTTGCGTACATTCTCTCTCCTTGTTGCCCTGGCAAGCGACTGATCAACGGAAGCTACTTAATATTGTTCTCATTCGCTTTGTTTATCTTAGAGGTCCGCTTCTTTGTGGGGAAAAGTAATCACCTTAAGGGAACGCTCAATCGTACCACACTCTTGTGCCAAGATATTTCCAAACCGGATATAAAATGATATTGGAAGAAACGCCAATATCACGCCAGCGCTGTTGACTCGGCTAAATGGATCCGAAGGACTCTTTGCTACCGCGGTCAACCTTGCATTTAACGGAAAGTCCTTACTAGAACCCATGTGCTGAATTTTTCCAAAATCCTGACCCGGTTGTTGGTGCAAGAACGGTCGCCCGTCGCTTCCACAATTTGCCGCTTTAGTGATGGAAAGCATGCCATGGGAGTTTCATTGGTGTTGATGCTTGGCTGCCCCGTATAAGTGAGTGCCGTGGAGGGGAGCCAGTGGGGTCAAGCATCTAACCATCCGCTAAAAGTAGGCGTAGCTGGACTTGTCCAAGTGGGGACTCAACAAACATTGTCTTACACATCCATAGGATTGTACATGCTTTTGGGTTACAAAAACACATGCTTGTTCATAAACATTGGAAAAACAAACACTTAAACATGATCATGCAAATTTCAAACCCCTTTTGATAGAGCAAATACCTTTTGACGAATTTAAGTGTTGTTTCCTTCCCTTGGGATTATGTCCTTAGAGGTTTCTCATCACTTGAATTTATATCGTCATTTTCTCTAACTAGGGTTAACCTAGGAAATCCCTTTGCCTCAATTTCTTGGAACTCCCACACAACACTTTGTGGGAAGAAAATGAATTTTGACATAGGACATCTTTAGTTTGAAACATAATCAAGAAAGTGTATTTGGTAAAAAGAATTCATTAAAAGCAAAGATAAGCAATTGAGCCCCACACATGTCTTTTCAATGATTTCTCACAAGATCAAGATACAAAAACCCAAGAAAAGGAAACTTAGCCCAAAGCAACATCAACAAAAACTCAAAAGGTTATATGATTTTAGAGAAAATTTGTTGGCTAATTTCTATCGACATGCTTCAAGAGACAACCCCACTTTATATTCATTTTACTACACACAAAATCAATGATTGTTTCAAGGGATTGGATACCTTGCTTAGGGCATAACACGTTCTTCAATACCTTGGTCTTGTTAAACAAAAGTCTAAACTAGGGTCATTCTAAGATCAAAACAAACATTCATCCATCAAAAACATCATCAACCATAAACATCTCACCAACATTTTGAGAAAATCTTGAAACAACTATGCTAGGCTCCTTTGGTAGACATCAAAACCTTTCAAACATGAGACTTTGAATTCTTCAAACATCAAACATCAAACTTGTTCAACTCAATTGTGTGTGAATGAATCCTTTTGCACATGCTTAGTTGAATTATCACTTTGTTCAAATTAATGGTGGATAGATGCATCCTTCTCCCATCACTAATTTGGATTATCTTTTGGTTAGCTTGTGAGTAGACACATCCTATTCTCCCTCCTAAATCAAATTATCCTTTATGAGCATTAGTTATCTTTTTTAGATCATCATCCAAACATCTTGGGGATATCTCTTGCTCAAACATCAACATTCAAAAGACAGAATTCAAAGTCTAAATATCAAACAAACATCAATCAAAGCAAACCCAAAGTACCTAGCATCACATCAAGATTTTCAATACAAATTCAAAACTTCCATTCTCATCCATATATCATACACCTTTCATCTTCACATCTTTGATCTTTTACACATCCTAGTTTGCTCTTTTATGGTTCAAACCAGATCACAACACAAGAGGAACATGGAGTTAAATCAAGAAACATCAACCACAAGTGATCTAAGCCAAAACATTCCAGAAATCCAAAACACACCACTTCCAGACCTCACTATCACTACACACGATCCACAAAAAGAGGTCTTGGTGGAAGACATCACACCAACAGAAATAAGTGAGGAAGAAGTTCTTGAGATGCTCAAACAACCAAAACTACAAAAGTTTCTTCGCGCAATGGCTAAAATAAATCCATCAATTCTCAACACTATTGAGGATGAGCTTCTTGTACCAAATGACCAAAGCACCCTTCCACAATCAACCACTTCCATTACCACCATAGAACCTACTATCAATGAGGATGATACCCTCTTCAACACGCATCAAAATCCACTTTACAACCCACTTAGATTTATCGATACATCTGAGGTTCCTTACCATACCACCTCATCATTTTCTCTTGACACACAAGTGTCTAGACCTTTGGTACAAGCAAGCTCGTCCGAAATAGAGAGACCTTACGGATTTGTCTCTTCATTTGCACAAGAAAATTTTCCACCATTCAAACCATTCACACCTCCCACCACGTCAACACCATATTTTGGTTTAGGGATCTCCCCTTTACCTAAACTTCCACCTTTCCCTAACATAAATCGCCCCATCCAAATCAATTCATCCAACCAAAGGGGTACATCACATCTTTCAAACACACCATCCACATCAAACCAACGCATGATAGCTAATCAAAATACGGTCTCTCAAAGACCCACTATTTCGCTCATCTCTACCATTCCTACCACTTTACCTAGTCCCACCATTCCTATCACTTCACCCATCCCAAATGCACCTATCACCACATTCACTCCAACCACTACATCCACTATACCTCAAACTTCCACTACCCCCATCACACCCCTTACATCGCAACCTCCCACCACCACCATCGCTCTAAGCACATCTCAAACTTCCAACACAATTCTGATCCCACCACCACCACCATTGCGACCAAGCCAAGTAAGCCATTACAATGCTGCATTCAAAGCATACCTACAATTGCTCCAACAATATCAAACAATTTAGCAAGCACTATAGCCACGACGCTTTCAAGCTTCACAAAGAAAATCAAGCTCAAACATTGTTGCAACAAATAACAAGCACAACAAGCTAAAGACATTAAGCCCAAGCTTTCCTTGGAAGGTAACAACAACAATGATACAAGGCATGGTTTACATGCCGTGACAAGGTTTCAAGCTGCATAAGTTTACAAGCGGTTCTGCAGATGTTGCCGCATAAGCCGCCGGGTTGCAAGATGCCCAAGATGCCCAAGCATGAGCGCAAGCACAAGTGCAATATTTCGCACAACAACAAGCAGCCCAACAACTCGCATATCAGCAAGCATTAGAGCAATACCAAGAGCAACAAGAAGTAGCACATCAAGCCCTAGCTGATCAACAACAAGCATTGTTGGACCAACAACAGCAAGCACAACAACAAGCTCTATTAGCACAACAACAACAAGATCAACAACAAGCGTTGTTGAAAGCATACATGGCACAACAAGCAAACATTCCACCCATTCAAACACCCACTCCACCCCCCAATAACACCTTCATTCCACCTCCTGATCCACAATTGGATGTCACCGCACAAATTAAATTTCTATCACAACAAGTGCCTGACCTTCAATCAGGAAGGACACCAAAACCACAAAAAAACCTATGCCCTTATCCATTTGATAGGAGCGTAGAAATGAAACCATTCCCAAAAGGGTTTGAGATCCCTAAATTTGAAAAATATCGCGGAACGGGTAACCCTGAAGATCACATCAGGGAATTCCAAGTACATTGCATGGAGGTGGCTTACGATGAAACGTACTTGATGAGATTATTCCCAAGAAGCTTGGCTGGAAACGCTATTGATTGGTTTTATCGACTTTCTGGAATCAAAAAATTCCAGGAAATCATAGATGCCTTCATACATAATTATTCCTTCAACACTCCCATGGAGGTTAGCTTACAGGAATTATCATCTCTCAAACAAGGGAAAAATGAATCATTCGGTGCTTTCTTGCAACGATGGCGATCCAAAGCTAATCAAAGCAAGTGGTCCATGCCTGAAGAACAACAAGTGGGAACTATCATTGCGAATCTTGATGGGCCCTTGGCCTTCCACCTCAAAATGCAAAACATCACCACTTACGACCAATTGATACCTAGGGCGCTCAATATCGAACAAGCCCTTGCCACGCAGGGAGAAACTTCATCATATCAAGAAGGTCGCTCATCATCCAATTATCATGACAAACCACGAACATGGGCAAAGAATCGTAATGTAACCAATGATGGTGTTGTTGACGCCAAAGTTGTCATTAGTGCCCCACGGAAGAACAATCCACCATCCCAACAACAACAACACCAAAATACCAATCAAAGCATTCGACAAGTCAATACTGTGGTCCAACCATCCCATAACCAAAACACAAACAAATAATCATAAACTGGCGATAAAACTACGCCGTCGTAAGCTCCTTCCCAACGAAAATTGCTACATAAATTTCCTGGGGAACTCGGCTGGCGCAAATTTTGGAAAAGCATCGGAGATGAAAAATTTATAACGCCCTGCCATTATGTATTACCATCGTTAGAAACCACCGTCACCACGTAGTACTGAATACCTTTTATGTATCAGCCGCAAACTCCATGACATGGACGCATAAACAACCGTATGAGGTCGCAACGAATTCAGCGACTCCATGTATACAAAACTCGCGATGTTACCCCATCAGAAACACAAAGATTCCAAGATTATTAATGAACTTCGAGGCCAACGCGGCAAACAAGAAACAAAGATCAAGACAAAGGAAAAGGGGCTTATAAAAATGTCAACCACACATACGAGGGTGTTGTCGCTTGTTTAGACTAGTTTTGTGGAGTCATCACCATCAAAGGGGCCCAAGCCGATTGTGGAGTCACCACAAGAGGTGGAAAGGTTACCATTGCAGCACCATCCCAACCAAGCAGAAATTCCACATCCAATCCAAGGTCTAACCCTAGTGGCTATAATGTCTTGGCTCAATTGAAAAGAACCCCTGCACATATCTCCATCATGGAGTTACTCAAAATCTCATCTGCACACAAAAAGATTCTAGAAGAAGCTTTGGCGTCATCTACTGTCCCCGCAGATCTAGATACAGAACAATTCCAAGCTATGGTCGCAAGTATCACCACACCTAGCATTCTTACATTCTTTGAACAAGACTTCCCCACACAACCATCTCACAACCGTGCACTTCATCTGGAGGTGTACGTAAATAAAAAGAAAGTCAAGAGAGTCTTGGTGGATGGAGGTGCAGGCTTAAATATTTGTTCCTTAAAGCTTCTAAAGAATTTGAACATTTCAGAGGATTCAATTGACAAAGGAAAAGGCATCACAATAAGCGCATACGATGACCAGGAAAGGGTATCCCAAGGCACCATTCAGCTTCCTGTCCAGGTTGGACCCGCCATCATGCAAACCAACTGTCAGGTCTTGGACCTCGATTTACCATACAACATTCTCCTAGGGCGACCATGGATACATGCAATGCAAGCTGTAGCTTCAACCTTTCATCAATGTGTGAAATTCACACATGAAGGTCAAGCGGTTACTATCCATGGAGATCCTGAGCCATTTGCCTACTGCAAAAATCTAGAGGCAAAATACTACAAGATCCCGCAGGTACCCAAGAACGATGAAGGCCCATCAACACCTTACGTGGATCCCGCCACTCTCACTTCTGTGACAGAGACACCCCCCACCCCCGCCATCCCCGCCTTTTCTGATATCAAAGTCATAATACAAGATGATGGTTGTGGAAACTATTCAATGCCTAAGAATGCTTTTGTAGTAGGAGAGCTACCACAATCTCCTAGATCAAGAGGATGACCACAATCACAAGAAGCTTCAACATCTCAAGGCTCCTATGAATGAAACCCTACCTTCACAAGTGTAGGAGATCTTGGTCAGGAAACATTAGAAGGGGACTTATCTCATCTTCTCTATCAAGATGATATACCAGCAGTTGAATTGCCTATGGACGAACGAAACAAAGGTATGAAGATAATGCTCTCGATGGGCTATAACCGGAACCA
>VDFB02121476.1:0-21440 GCA_007258455.2 Sequoia sempervirens | reverse complement strand
TGGTATGGAAAAGTTATCAATATGGTTTATTTTTTGTGAATGGTATTTAGATTCTTTAGGGTTTCCATTATTTTTTATCTTGACCTCTTATCTCTATCATGCTTACATGTTTCATCATTTTGTATATCTAGCTAGTAATTCCATTTTGGCAATCCCATCACTTGGATAGGGTAATCTATTATTTAAGATGGGTAAGATAGGGGTGAGCTAAAGGAATATACAATGCAAGGGATCACATTAATTTTTGGTTACCAATGTCATTTATAGCCACTCTCTCTATCTTGGGTGGGGAAAAAATTACCTACCCTACACAAAAAGTGAGGATTTCTTCTTTGTATACAAAGTTTGATGATTGGGAGCTCATAGAATATGATGAAGGATTTCATTCCTACCCACCTGGCCATGTGTATAACCATTTTGGGGTTGTTTCTAAATTAGAAAAGGTGCTTGAAGCCATGTCAAATTTTCAAGATGTCATTATATAATAAGTTGGTGTACCCAAGTTTTCCCAAATCATTTTCTAGGGGCTTGTGTTTTCTAGGCTTTTGCAAGTTAGTTCTTGTAATTTAAATGAAAATGGTTTTAGTTTTAGAGATTCTTTTCTTTACCATTGGATTGTATAATAGTGTGTAGAATTTTAGTAGAAATTATGACTATTCACACAAATTTCAATATAAGAGAAGGCATAGAGATTCATGTTCTTTCATTCGATCTTTAAATTTTAGATTTTATTTATTAATATTTTTAAGTAAAGTTTTCCTAGTGAAGGATCTATCAACACGGATTAAATTTACCTCGTATCTATATGAGATAGAGTCATGACTAAGGATTGCAAGAACATGTGTCTATAGTATGGAAAAGTTATCAATATGGTTTATTTTTTGTGAATGATAGTTAGATTCTTTAGGGTTTCCACGTGTTTTTATCTTGACCTCTTATCTCTATCATGCTTACATGTTTCATCATTTTATATATCTAACTAGTAAAATCCATTTTAGCAATCCCATCACTTAGATAGGGGATGTTATTCTTGTGGATGGGTAAGATGTGGGTGAGCCAAAGGAATATAAAATGCAAGGGATAACAATAAGTTTTGGTTACCAATATTCTTTATAGCCATTCTTTTATCTTGGGTGGGGCAACAATTACATACCCTACACAAAAGGAGATGATTTATTCTTTGTGTACAATGTTTAATTATTTGGAGTTCATATGAGATGATGAAGGATTTTATGCCTACCAACTTGCCCATGTGTATAACCATTTTGGGGTTGATGCCAAATTAGAAAAATGTGCTTGAATCTATGTCAAATTTGAAAGATTTCGTTATACAATAAGTTGGTGTACCCAAGTTTTCCCAATTCATTCACTAGGGGCTTGTGTTTTTGGGCTTTGTACAAAGTAGGTCTTGTATTTTTACTTAAAATTGGTTTTGTTTAGAGCATCAAATCCAAATTTGAGCTTCTAGATACCTATAGAATTCAAAAAATAATAGATGTAAATGTAAAATAATAAATTTAATCATATACAATTTCAATGTTGAATGAAGAGAATTTGGCAAGGGTTTTGAGTTATTCATTTGGTCCTAAAATGGTGGAAAATATATGTATAGGTGGTTTCACCAAATGGATTGATGAACCACTTATGGGACTTATTTTCCCTTATTTCAATAGGAAATGATATCCACGCAATGAATTGATTAACAACCCTTAGGTGAATCAAGTCAAAGTGGGAATCTTCAAGGTTTCCTTTTTGTGTTGTGGAAGGGGGTCAGGTTCACTAGTAACTTTCAAGAGAAAGACAAAAAATAGAAAATAAACCCAATTATGCCAAATTAAACTTGAAACAACAATATCAAACTCAAAATAAGCAAAACCAAAAAAATAAATTATAGATTTGAGAAGGGAAAAATTGTGTTTACCAGTTAGCAAAAGTGAGTTTCTGAAGGTTGACTGGGACTCATTCACACATGGGTAAATGGGTCTAGTGTCAAGGTTTTTTTGCAACTTTCAGGAGCCTCTGGCTTCTAATTTTTCCAGGTGGCAGTGTCATAATGTCGGAAATAACTTTTGTAGGTGAGTTTCTATGAGATGACAACAATTTTGACAACTTTGTCAACTTCTTCAAATTTTCTCCTCAAGAGATCTTCAAGATTTCTTCCACCTCAATTTGCAAACACAACATAGGAGGGGAAAATTTTTTGTTTTCGGTGAATGGGGGTTTTCCTTGGTCAAACCTTGTTTTAATAATCAAACCTTGAAATGAATAAAAGCATGAAAGAGGGAATTATGAATGAACAAAGAAATGTTACCACTCAACAAAACCTTGGATAAGTCCTTGAATGGAGGTCTACAACTTGCATGAAATGGCTTCAATGGATGTGGATATTGAACTTTGAATCTTGCTTGAAATAATGCTTTGAATGCTTGACTTGATCATGAAACCTACATCACAATGTTAGATCCAAAAGCATGCATGATGCGAGAAGACTTTGACATGATGATTGGATCTTGAATGCTGCAATAAAACTCTGATAAATTTGCTCTTAAATTCCCTTGATCATCAACTTTATCTCTTGTGAAGTCACATAAAATTTCTAGGTGAAACTTAGTGAAATAACCTTGTATTTATAGGTGTGTATCCTTAATTTCCCAAAATTTAAATATCACAAGCCAAAATTGAATTATGGATTTGAATATGTTAAAATACCACCAAAAACATAATTTAAATTTAGGTCCTAAGGTTTAGGGAGGACCCACCCAAGTCCATAAACCTAGGACACACATTGCTCAATGTAAAGTGTTATGTTTAGGCATTAATTAATGTTGGGTTTCCCCTTTAGAAAATGTAATTTAATAGGCTTGGAAATGAATTAAAGGGCCAATTAAGGAATAATTAAGCTCAATTAATTAAGGGAGCCCTAAATAAGCATGAAAGTGTAAAGGGATACACTTTACAACACTAAATTAAGGCACAATTAAGTCAATTTTAACTAGGAGGGCCCAAACAAGTGAGAAAATGTAAAGAGATGCATTTTTCTACACTACATTTAGCCCCCACTTTAGTGAGAGGATGACCTTGTAAAGTAGACAATCAAAACATATGTACATGCAACAATGACAAGATACTCAATCATACAATGCCAAAGACTTAAAGAAAGGTAAAAATAAAAAGGGTGGATCAAGCCTCAACTATCTAATGCGATGTGGAACACACCTCAGTTGTTTGTCCAAAAAAAATTTACAAGTGGAACTAGTTGTCCACTATGCAAACAACATGCACGCTCACATGGGCTAGTGAAACTCCAATTGTCCACTAGGTGAGCCCCCAAGGTTGGAAAATGAGAGAATCTTATTCGGCTCCCATACCATACCAAAGCTATACCTCTGATAAATTTAATAAGGAACCACAAAAAAATCATGAACTTTGAGCTCCATAAGGCTTAGCAAGTTGTGTCATTCCAAGCACCTATGAACAAACAAGGCAAGGATCCACGGGAAAGAAAAGTGTGTTATGCTTGGTGGCCATAAAAAAAAAGGGTTTGAGCTTCACAAGGTTAGCAAGCTATGTTATGCTAAACACTTATGAACAAAATGCAAATAGACATGTTCAAAGGGATTTTCTTAGTTCATGTAAGGTCTTCTCTTAGGGATCATGCCTAATGTCTCCAAGACAGGACTGGTCTAGGATAAAATATTTGCAACTTATGGAATGCAATGCGTAGCATCACCACTAAGAGGAAAGTTGTATGCCAAGAAAGGTCACACTCGTGGAGGACATCAAACCCAATGACACCACAAAGAAAAATACACATCGCAAGAAGTAAGATCGCTCAATGAAACATAAGGAATGTCAAAAATTTCAAAAATAATAATGCCAATGTGTGCCCCCACTTTAAAGAAATTGCTAAAACCATGCTATGAGAAATTACTTTAAAGTAGCAAATAATCAATGTTAAACAATAAAGAGGGCATGAGAGATTATTTGGAAAGCCCTATGCCAATTCATATGTTTCCAAATGAAGCTACATCATGAAAAGGGGGTTGCCCCCAAAATGAAATCCCATAATCACATAAGGGATCCACGGATTTGAGGTCAACATATGTCTTTGCTACAATGATATTATAAAGCTTGGAAACATCATCATTCCCCAGATAACTCATGGAACTTAAGGAATAACACATAGAGAATGAAAACAAAGAAAATGCTTTCAAGTCAACATGGAAGAGATGTAAATGTCTCGACGCCTTGCATCATCCCCAAAAGGAAAACACAAGACAAAAAAAAAGATAAAGTTTATAACATATAGAAGAATGTAAATACAAATAGAGGAATGAACATGAAGGTACATCAAACTGACAATACAAGGGATCACATTATGCACATGAAATCACACAATAAAAATAAAGATAAGACTAGTAAGGCACATGGAAGTCAACCTATAGCAGGTCATCCACATCCCAATCTTGTTTGGTATATGCAGAAGGTGGACAACTAGCCAAAGGGACAACATCAATTTTCAAACTAGGACAAGGCTATCTAACTCCTTGCCCCCACTAAGTGCAAGACCAGGATGAGCCAAGATAAGTGGTGATAATGAGATCCTTGCAATATAGAGAATGATTTGTAAAACATGTAATAGTGATTCTGCTATGATCCTACAACTATTAAATGGCAAGGAGCAAAGTTCATGCATTTGTTATGGAATTACTTTTTCATAAGAAGCATCATCATTAGGATAAAAATCATGCAATATTATCTTTAATGCATGATACTCATCATTAAGATGCCCAAGAGTTCTATGATATGCACAATAATTCATGTTCTTAGGTTTGTTGCTTCTACTTTTAGGTGGAAATGTAATCCATCCTAGATGAAGAAGTTATTCCATTTTTTGCTCAATTTTTGTTTTAGTATGCAAAAATGGTAAATCTTTGACGTTATAAGGCTTGAATTTCTTATTTGGTTGAACAACTTTTTGGGGTATATTTTTATGAGGACCTAAAATGATACTAAGGACACATGTTTCCTTAGATGATGTGGAGAGAGGAGAATATTGATATCCTAGACCTTTAATATCTTCAATTGGGATTTGTTCTAACAACTTATAAATCTCATGCTCATTTGTTGTGTCACATCCTTGTTTAGCTAAGATCTTAAAGCCTTGGCCATAAGTCTCTTCTAGGTTGATGGGAGTATTGGTCACTTTATTAACATAAGATGGATAGGTATGCACTTGGTTAGAGGAAATAGGTTCACTCATGATTGGAGGTTTAAGCTTGGTTTGTGATTCAATCTCAGGATATAAAAGACCAAACATCTCAAGTTGTGGGATAGTAAGAGGTGTTGGTTGTTGCATGGAAGGGTAAAATGATGCATTGTTCTCAAGGTTGTCAAGGAAAGAGTTTATGAATTCATGCATGTTGTCATCATCTTCTCCTATGATGTCAACTTCACAAGGACACTCGTTAGGATTTGATTGAGCATGATTAGATTCTATTGCATTAGGATCATTTCTAAAAACACAACTTGAAACGTCAACCAAAGAGATTAAGGATTTCCATATATTTCCCATACACATGTCCATTATGCAAGAATGAATTGAAATGCAAACAAATTATTATATTTTCAAATTTATAACAAGATAATTTTCTGATTATGCTATGTAAAAACCTAAAAATAATGTCTTTTAGATGCAATTTTGAATTCACACAATGTATTGAATTTATCAAATGAAGCTTAATATGAGCAATTTGAGATAATAAAAAAATTGTAAACTGAAAATAATATAACAAAATATAGAAACAAATATTTTAATGCCCAGAAATCCAGAAAAAATCCCTAATTAGGGACTCATTCTCCCATGGGCGAATGGGTCCAAATTCAGGGTTTTGAAAAATGAATTTACAAATTTTTTAGTTGATTCTTAAGGTTTTCAGATTTTGGACTAAGAATGGTGATTACAGTTTCAGTTTTCTATAAAATTAAGTCTAAATGCAAATGCAAAATAGTGCAAAATGACAAACTAGGAGACCTAATTTCAAATGCAATTTTGATTCAATTTTGTATTTTAAGTTTCTGATCATGCAATGTTATGTAAATGCTTTGCAAAATGACTTAATTTTTTGTATTTTCAAAATTTTAATGAATGCAAAAATGCAATCCTAAAACCCTAAATGAGATGCAAACTGATGCAAGTTAAGCAACCCTAAATGAGATTCAATTCAATGCAATGTAATGCAAATGAATACAAATCCTAGATCTAGGGCTGAAACGAACTCCAAAATCAAAAAGATGTAATGCTCAAACGTCGAGTGCACCAAAATGAAATGTTGGAAAAATATATATATAGGTGGGTTCACCAAAATGGATTGATGAACTACTTAGGGGACCTATTTTCCCATATTTCATTAGGAAATGAGATCCACACAATGAATTGATTAACAACCCTTGGGTGAATCAAGTCAAAGTGGGAATCTTCGGGGTTTCCTTTTTGTGTCGAGGGCAGGGGTCAAGTTCACCAGGCACTTTTGGGAGAAAGACCAAAAATAGAAAATAAACCCAATTATGGAAAATTAAACTTGAAAGAGCAATATTAAACTCAAAATAAGTAGAACAAAAAATTAAATTGCAGATTTGAGAAAGGCAGAATTGTGTTTACCGGTCACCAAAAGTGAGTTTTTGAAGGTTGAATGGGACTCATTCACCCATGGGTGAATGGGTCTGGTGTCAAGGTTTTTCTATAACTTTCAGGAGCCTCTAACACAAATATAAAGCTTCCAATTTGTCTAGGTGGAATTGTCGGAATGTTGAAAATAACTTTTGTAGGTGAGTTTCCGTGAGATGACAACAATTTTGACAACTTTAGTGAAATAACCTTGTATTTATAGGTATGTATCCTTAATTTCTTGAAATTCAAATATCATAAGTCGACATTGAATTATGGATTTGAATATGTTAAAATACCACCAAAAACATAATTTAAATTTAGGTCCTAAGGTTTAGGGAGGACCCATTCGCCCATGGGCGAATGGGTCCCTGGTCCATAAACCTAGGATACACATTGTTCAATGTAAAGTGTTATATTTAGGAATTAATTAATGTCAGGTTTACCCTTCGGAAAATGTAATTTAATAGGGTTGGAAATGAATTAAAGGACCAATTAAGGCATAATTAAACCCAATTAATTAAGGGAGACCTAAAGAAGTGTGAAAGTGTAAATGGATACACTTTACAACACTAAATTAAGGCACAATTAAGTCCATTTTAAAGTTAGAAGGGCCCTAACAAGTGAGAAAATGTAAAAGGATACATTTTTGTACACTATAGGTCCATTTCATTCTTATCATTAATATATTCATCATCAAAAAAAATATCACTTCTTCAAGTCAAAAAATGATAGATAATAGTAGCAATGATTTTTCTAAGAAATTATTTTCTATTTTAAATTTTAGATCACTTATCATTAGGATTCTATAATCTTTGTGAAAAAAAATTGAACTTAAATATTCAAATTGTTAGACCAGTCCATTAAGATAACTTAATCACAACTTATTTGTAGTTCCTTGGTGTTAGGGAAAAAATCACCATTTTTAAATGTATTACTTTTTACAACTGCCTTAGGAGTCTTATAATGACTAATATTGTTTCTAGTTTGTATGTGACTCAATGATACTTGTGCAATGAATTACGTGTATATGTATTAGGTAAATGGATTAGGTAGATAGATATTTGATGCAAAAAATGATAAAAATCTAATTATTTATATATATTTCTAATCTGATGCAATGCATGCCAATTACCTGAATGTAGTTTTTTTCTTTTTTTTTCTTTTTTAAGAATTAAGTTATTATTGTCTAAGTTCAAACTTTGCTAAAATTGTAGGACACTTATTCTCATATGTGCAAGGGTAAAAAGCTTCAACCACTCACCCTAGTTATCAAATATCTAATAGCTTGTAAAATTAATACAACTCATATTTGATTCATGAACAAGAGATCTTTTATCAATTGAATATGTAGGTACAAGTACTAAGCTATCAAAGAGTGTCGAAAGAAAAGGTGCTAATCCAATCATTACTCTAGTGCCAAGACTATGTAATCAATAGGTCTTAACAAAAAAGGAAACCTTAATATGAAATCCTTCAACATTTAGAATAATAAACATAAATTTTCTATCTCGTTTTAAACTTTATCATTAAACCAATGGATTTGGGGGTTTAGTTATTGTGACTAGAATATTCAACTCATTTACACTCTTCTCATGGGATATTCTTGAATATTTTTGTAGACCAAACTAATTATAATTACCAACAATTCTTAGTGTAAGAGTTTGTTGATTTTTTGGTGGTGTACAGAAATTTATTAGGTAATTTAATACTCTATTATTGAAAGAAATATTTTATCCTTTCCAATTTCTATGTCAGCATATGATACCATGTTAATATTCTTATTTTTTTAAAAGATATATGATGATATAAAATTTTATCCACATAAACCAATCGTAGTGAACTTATACCATCGTTCAAAAATTAAGGTTAGATTCTTGTCACTCTGGATAAATTGTTACTTTGTTTTTTCATCAAGCAACAATTGTTGGAATAGTAGAAATTAGATATAATGGGTGTGCGTGATTTTTCTTCATTTTGGTGATATTAAAATCCTTTATGGATTTTGATATGGATTAGAATTTAATTTATAGTTTGTAAATTTTCTCCATGATCATTAGATCTATCTTATATTACATATGTCTATACAAAGTCTTTGGGTGTGACTTTGAAGCTATAATTTTATTCTATAAATGAAGAATACATGTATTGTTTGATACTTGGTGGGGTGGATCATATTTACCATTTCAATGAAAAATTGAATCTTAATTTTCCTTAGGGCATGTTTACTAGGTAAAAATAACAAATTAATATCAAACATGATACATTATGATAAATATACTACAAATTAGTTTTTATTGAAGTTGTTTTGAGAATTGTTATAGAAATTTGGAATTTATTTTTGATCTCAAGGAAACCTACATATCTCCAGAATATAAACACCACAAGATCGTAAAAAACACTATTCTTTGTACTTATATATATATATATATGAGTTAATTTTGGTCATATAATCATAATTAGTTATAAATTAGTTTAGATTGTCTAATAAATTTGATATATATAATGTATTATTTTGGCATCATATTTATGTTGATTATAATGCTCTCCCTATAAGAGGTAAAGCTATATAGACATGTGTTTTTACCACAAAACCATCACACATATGCAATAACTTCTAGGAATGTGTTTTTAATAACTAGGTAGAAAATGGATCCACATTATTTATGGTTGAAATATAGGGAAATATGAACACTAAATAGGAATTTAAGAATCCATAATACGTGTCTTTCCGTAGGGGAATTTCATTAGGAAAGAGACCACAAGATGTGAAGATTGACTTTCAACCCTAAGGTGAGCCAATCAGACCTAAATCTCAATTCCTTAGGATAGTAGGAAGATCTAAAATTAAATTGAAGTGATTTGATGCACTTAAACTAATGAAACAATATGACCTAGAGGATAAAATGAAAATTCTTGAAGATATAGAAATCAAAATGATATTTTACAAGTAGAACTAAGAAAGGTTTGGACATATGTACCTGGTACCAAAAATTGGTTTTGAGCTCTACTAAAGGATAAATTCAACCTCAGGAGAATGGGTCCTGGTTAGGGTGTCCAGAATTAGTTTTGACAGTCCTCTAATGCTAGATCTTGGCTTTAGTTTGACATAGGTCCCACTATTGAAAAGTTAGAAATTAAATCTGCAATTAAGTTTTTGTGGCTTGACAACAATGATGAAAAATTGTGCAATAATGCAAAATTACTCCTTTGAGATCTCTTCAATCCTTCTTCAACCTATAATATGTGCATATAAAAAGAGAAGAAAATTTGTTTGTTTTGAATAGGGATTTACCTTGGTCAAACCCCAAGTTTGGTGATTTAACCTTGATAGAAAGATAATGGCAATTGATAAATGAAAGGAAATGATGAATGAACACTCACTTGCTACAACTCACCAAACCTTCAATGGCTTCCCTTAGAGGACTGAAGTCAAACACATCACTCCAAGGAACTTGATCTTGCTTTGCTTGATTAAATGCTTGAAAATTCTTGAATTCTTTACGGATCAACAATGCATGTTAGCCTTCACAAGATGACATGAACACACATAAGCTTGAACATGATAATAGGATCTTGAATGTTGCTACAAATGACTAATAAACTAGCTCTTGAATGCTCTTGATAATAATATTTTCTCATATGAAGTTCACCTCTTGCTTGTTAGATCATGTTGCTTAGATTGCTTAGATTTCAAATCGTAAAATAACTATGCATTTATACATGTTTATCCAATTTCCTAAAAACTAGATTCCAAAAGCTGACAATTGCATATTGAATTTGAATCATTAAAAGATCGTCAAAAACATATTAAAAATTGGGTCCTATGACTTAAAGGGGGCCCTTTCACCCTTGGATGAATGGTTCTTGGCCTATAAGTCCAAGACACACATGCTCCAGTGTGATTAAAATATTAATTGCATTAATTAAATTTTGGTTCTCCTTTCAGAAAATGGGAAAAATAAGGCTTTGGAATGCATAATTTGGAAAATTAGAAGATTAATTAAGTCCAATTAATTAAGGGACCTAAACATAGTGTGAAATTTTAAAGGTATACAATTTCCTACACTACATTAGCCCCCACTTTAGTGAGAGTATGAACTCACACTCAGACTCACTCTAAAGTAGATAAATGTGCATCAAGAGGGTTCCAAATGTATAAATATTGGAGAGATGGGATGATAAATATCAAGGAGGTGGCCAAGCCCCTAGGATCTAAGATCCTATGGCAAACCAACATAAAGAAAAAGGGACACACAAGATTTGTAGGATATGTGCAATAAGACAAGATACACAAGCATACAATGTTAAAGCTAATGAAAAAATGAAAAGGAAAGGATGGACTCTAGCACGGTTGCATTATTTTCTATAAAAAATGTTCACAAGTGAAAACCCACTGTCCACTATGCGAACAAAATACTCACAGGCTAGTGAAATTCCATTGTCCACTAGGTGAGAAAAAAGGTAAATATAAAAATACTCATGGACTAGTGAAAATTTGTGTCCACTAGGTGAGAAATAAGGATAAAAATGATCAAAATGATGTGTCAACGCTACACTAAGTTCAACCTCTATGAACAAAGTGAAGCAAGATATATCAAAATATTAGTGCCAAAATGAAATAATACCAATGTACCTAGCCCTCACTTTAAACAAATTACTAAACACCACGTTGTGAGCAATTACTATAAAATACAAAATAATATTTATGCCAATTGATAAAAGGGAAATGGAACCTTATTTGGAAATCCCTATGTCAATAATATGTTTCCAAATAAAGCTACGTCATAAAAAGGAGGTTACCCCCACATGCAATCCAAAAAGGAATTGCATAAGCGATCCACGAATTTGGTGTCAGTGTATGTCTTTGATATAGTGATATAATAGAGCTTCATCACTCCCCAAATACCACATGGAGCAATGAACACAAAAGAGGAATGACACATAGAGAGCAAAAAAAAATAAAAGCTTTTGGGTCAACATGGAAGATACCTAAATGTCTCAATGTCTTGCATCGTCCCCAAAATGAAAACACAAGACAAAAGGAAAAGACAATGTTTACGACATATAGAAGAATGGAGATGCAAATAGAAGAATGTCACGATGGGTTCACTTCCTTTATATCCTTGCACAAATGAAGTAACAAGCGTCATCCAAAGAAATCTCACAAACATAAAGACACCCCAATTAGCATGATACGAGGGATCACATTACATACATGCAATCACAAAGAACATGGAAAGAAAAGAAAATAAGTATGACATATGAGAGCCAACCTAAAGCAAGTTGTTTGCATCCCAATCTTGTTCTTCATATGAGTAATCTCTATCTATGATTTCTTGGTAAAATTAATAATAAAAAATTTATTGATAAGATGTGGACATGGGGTCCACTCCCATAAATAAAACCAAAAAATACCAAAAATTGCAGCCCTTTGAATAGGGGTTCTTGAGTAACATGGGGTCCTCTCCCATAGATAAAATCAAAATAAAAAAAATCGTAGCCCTTTAAACAAGAGTGTCTGAGTACATTTCAGAATTTTCTTTCTCGTAGATGATCTCAACATCATTTGATGATTGGGTTTTGAAGAGGGGGCCTTCTTTCTCTTAACCTCTATCCATTCTTAGTATATTTGAGTTTGGGGCTAATATGATTTATTCAATGATTCCCTTTATTTTATCCCTTTTCTCCCTATTACCCATGTTCAATGATGAAACCACAGACACAGGAGAAGCCACAAATTTTTCCTTTGTGTTCTTGATGTCCACTTTTTCCTATGACAATGTTGAATCCTCTAAAAATTTTATGTTGGTAGGAGCCTCATGTGTATCTCCAACAACAGTATCATGAGATTTAAATGGAGAGGAAATATTTGATTTTGGGCTATCCAATGGGATATTATTGGTGGAGTTGGAATCTTTCTATGCATTTGATGGAATAACATAATGGTGGGACTCAACCCCAATCCACCAAGTGGGTGTACCACTCACAACCCAATTTCTCTAATCATGAGCTTCCATTTTTTGACATTGAGAAAAGGAGTGATTAGAAGTGAAGCATTTCCTACATTTGAAATATTTTTTTCATAATCAACTAGTTGCCTCCAGTATCTACTATGTACTTTCAAAGAGATCTTGGCAGGGAGGCCTTTGGTTAGATCCATTTTCACACATAACCATGTGTAGGTGGAACTTTCATTATTTTTTGTTTCTTTTAAAGCACAATAGTACTTTCCTAAGCCATTTCCAATGGCCCATAGGCTCTCAAACTCCCAAAATTGTAGAGAGAGATAAGGTAATCACACCTATAGATATGCAAAAGAAAAGGTTTATGTTTGAGGGTCAAAGGAAGGAAACCAAGGTTTCATGAATAAGAAGTCTCCTTGAAAAATCCATGGACCATTCTTTACCACCTCCTCTTTATCTTGAACCAAACCAAATTCAAGGATAAAAAACCCTCTAGCACAAGGATAGACACATATTTCTTCCTCCATCCCATTTTTCTAATTCATTGTGATCCATTCATGGAGATCACTAAGCTTTGGCCAAGTTTTCATGAACCTACAAATGATGGAGTGGTTCTCTAAAAATTCCTCCATATCATGGATAGATCCTCCAATATTTATCACTGAAATATGCAATGTGCACTAAAAGGGAATTTAACTATTCACCATGCCCTTTGTTTGCACAATAGATGGAAGACATGTTTGTAACTAGGGTGAATTTTTTCGACATCCCTAATCGTTTCTGTCATAGGCACTAAAATATTGTGAGCTAGACCCGGGATGTTGATGTTGCTCACCATGTTGTGGTCTAGGGTTCACAATCAACATTTTGGTGCAGAGCGGAAGTTTTTTTGTAAAAGTAATAATTTAATATGATTAAATGATTCAATTAAAAATTGACTTGCTACTACTCAAAAAAATTAATTTCATATAAAAAGCACAAATAAAATTTATAAAAATAAATATACATTATAAATTTGAATTCATGATATTGGTTTACATCGCACTAATATTTTTTTATAACTAATGTCAAAAATAAAAATAAAATAAAAATCTCTAGCTATTGTTGCATTTTTCTATACCTTTACCAATATTAAAAAATTAATTCAATTTAAAATAAAACTATAATTATAATTAATCTCAAATTATTATTTATATTATATTTATTTTTCACAAATATATAACATTTAATTAAGTCAATTACATGTTTTTTCCTTTGAACAAATTTCTCCCAAATTCTACTTCATTATAAATTTAAATAACTAAGCATTATTTAAAATCTAAGATTTACATACTCCAATACATAAATAACAATAAATATAATAAAACAACTAGTATTGTGAAATAAATTTAATTAACTTTAGTGTCGAAAAATGTCATTGAGGACATTTTCACACTTGTTTGGGCCCTCCTTGTTGAATTAGGCTTAATGTTGCCTTGATTTAGTGTTGTAATGTGGTTGACACATTCACATTAGGTCTTGGGCCCTTGTGAACTAATGAACTTAATGAGACCTTGCTAAAGTGTTGTGAAGTGTTGTAAACCACTTTCACACTTTTCTAAGGTCTTATTAATTAATCACACCTAATAAGCCTCTCTTTAACATTAACCTTGCCTTATTTGAAGTGTTGTAACACACTTTCACACTTTTCTATGCTTGTCATTAATAATTGGGCTTTCTTATGCTTTAATTGGCCCCATTTTGCATCCACAAGCCTCATTTAATGCATCTTTTAGAGGATAATCCTGGCACCAATCAATACCCAATCATAATTCAGGTGTTTTTGGCTTGTGTGGCCCAAATTTAGTGATCTGGGACTCATTCACCACTTTGGGCGAATGGGCCCCACCTAGATCTTTTGGCCCTAAATCAGATTTCACACATTTCTAAGCATTTTTTTATTTTTGGTCCCATACTTATGTCTAATGGGACTCATTCGCCACATTGGGAAAATGAGTCTTGTGTGGCCCAAAATCAAAATTAATTCAAATTTCTGGCAGGATTTTATTCTCCTAGATCTAATGTCAACTTGTAGTGTTGTAATTTTAGGAATTCTTGCATAATTGAGTATAAATACAAGGTTCTTTCACTCATATTTTCACTTGGAAATCTAACAAGCAATCAAGAGTTCACAAGTGTTTTCAAGAGAATTCAAGAGCATTCAAGGGCAAATTATCAAGCATTTTAGAGCATTCTTCAAGCATCAATCATCATGTTTGTTATTGTGCTAACAATTGTGATGTAGGGTTTATGATCAAGCAAGTGCTTCATTCAAGATCAACATAATTCAAGCAAGAGTCAAGAACCACATCCATTGCAGTCATTTTTTATTTTATTTTTTCAAAGAAAACTTCTAAACTTTCTTTTTTTTTTTCTAAAAAGGTGTAAAAAATTTATTGAAAATCAGAAAAGAAGATTAAAAAAAAAGGTCGAGGGCCCAAAGACCCACAAGAAGCACCAAAGCAAAAAACATCAGCCTTCCTCATTGTGACCATCCCCATCTTCGGCAAGAATCCTTTCCAAGTCCTAGCGGAGCTCCTGGGGAGCCTACTCCCACCCATCAATCTTCCAACCAAGAAGATGCTCATCCATTGCAGTCATTTCAATCATATTTACAACACCTTATTTATAGGGTTTGGTGAGTTGCAACATCATATTTTGTTCATTCATCATTCTCCATTCCTATTTGATTTCATTTCAAGGATTGATTTCCAAAACAGGGTTTGACCAAGGAAAACCCCTATCCACTAACCCCACAACATTTTTCCCTCTCCTTTATGTGTGATTTGCAGGCCTAGGTTACAGATTTCCTAAGGAGAAAGATTGGAGCAAAGTTTCAAATTATTCAAAGTTGTCATCAAGCCTTAGGGAGCATTGGAGAAGACCTACAAGTTGCAAATGGAGATTCAGATCCGAAAACCAATCAAGAAGGACATAGCAAACAAAGAAGAATAGGATCAACTTTTGAAGTTATAAAAAAGCCCAACTAGACTGATTCACAACTTTTGGCAATGAGTCCCAGCCCTAGCCAATTTTCGTGGATTTTGCAGATTTGGATACCCTTTTGGTAGATTATGTTCCTGCACATTTCTAGAAACTTGATTGATTCATCCGCATTGGTGAATGAGTCCCAGCTTAGCAATAAAGTTTGAATTTCCAGTGTTCTAAACCTTCATCCAACCACTCTCCAAATTTCCGTGTGCACACATTCTATTTTGTAGTTTTTGTGTTGTTTCATTCACTTTTCTAGGTTATTTACTATTAGTTTGCATTCAATTAGGGTTTTGCATTGCATCTTGCATTTCATTATATTTTCCAAGTCTAAAATTAGTGGTGAACCCTTTATTAGATCATATTCATCCCTAGAAAACCCTCTTGCAAGATCTCTTTCTCCTTTGCAAAGAGATCTCAAGGGTTTGTTCTTGAGTGAAAGTTAGTGAAAATTGTCCTTTCTAGGCCCTAAACCCCTAGGGTGAAGAAGGAAAACAATTTTCCACCTTTCATTAACATTTGCATAACACATGGAAAAGATGAAATCAATATCCAACTTAATTGAGTTAAAATAATTAATAGCATAATCAAATGAATTTAAATATGCTTTCATTTAGGGCCATAAAAGTAGCTTTATAATTATTACTTTTCTTTTTTCTTTATTTCAACTAAGCATTCCACCATATAATAAAAGATCAAATTAAATCAATTTATAAAAAATTAGTTAAATTCTAAGTTTTCAACTTATGCTTTGTTTTCTCATCAAAAATAAATTAGTTTTAATCTTAAATGAATAAATAAAAGCACTCAAGAACCCACATTGAGTTCAATTTGAACTAAAATATATTTTATTTTATTAAGATAAATAGTATTGAATTTTTTTATTTTTATTTTTTGCAATAAATAAGTAAATTAATAACCCTCATTGAATTACGCATAAATTTATGGTCTTAAATAAAATAATATATATTATTTTATGCATTTATTTTTCTTTTTATTTTTATTTTGTTTTATTTCTTCTTATTGTGTTTTGTTTTATTGTTCCTTGTTGCAAAAGAGAAAAATAAGATTATTTAGGAAGACGTATCCCTCCAATATAAACTCTTCAATTTTTTTAGTATAGGAGTGAATTTGCACCCCTCTTGCAAATTCCCATTTTACACCCTCCACCTTAGAAAAATCAAATCCAACCAAGTAATTCCACATCCTCATTTCATACCCCATCCACTTGGCACTTGTTTTTAGTGTGTTGGTGGGGAATTTCGTCAAGGAATGCGCATGTACAAATGTTTCATGATGTTGTCATCCTATCAAGATTCCTGCCTCTGGAATCTGCAAAGGTGTTACATTCTCCATTGGCGATGAAACATAATGCCCCTACACCTTCCTATCAACCTTTGAACGGATCTTTCCCTCCCATTCATCTTCAAATGGCCATGTTTCACAATTAATCCATCTTCTTAGCAATTCTTGATCTTCTACACACTAATTTGATCTCTAGCTCACATTTTTTTCCATACTCTTTCTACTTATACACTATTGGCTTCACACTCCAAAAATGTAACATTCTACACATCTACCACAATAGCTGCAACTTTGTGTCTTGTGAGACTGCTTTCGGTGTTGTTGCTATGTCAACTCTACCATAGTTGTGGACTTGCATTCCTCTCTCATTGCCTTGAGTTCCTTTGGTCAAGGGTGGTAACACTTTTGTATTACTACTTTGTTGTTGGATTTGAGTAGCATAGTTTCTCTCATAGTATTGGTTTCATTTCCATTCCAACATCATTTTCTTTATCATATTTCTACATATCTATCTATATGGTTGTCGTGGAGGTGGAAACACCAAAGGGGAGTTTGACTATGACAAACCCCTATATAGCCCCAACATTTTTCCTCTCTTAGCTATGTGTAGGTACACGTTCGTGTGGAGCTTGTTGGAAAACTGAGACTCTTCATGAGTTGTATTCTCTCCTTTCTCATTCTTGTTATTTAATAGTCATTTCTCTTATTATTTCTATCATTTTGTCACTTTCCACTTTAGTCATCACTTAAAACCTCAACTGCTAAGTTGTTTAGTGTTTTTGGTACTTATCTATCCTTGTACTTTCTGTCCGTACGAATGCCAGTGCATTATGAGACACACCAGGCCACGCTGTCATCCCTAATGCTCTCTACTACTATCTAGAAAAGAGTTATCAGAGGTACTGGTTTGGGTTCTAGAATCCTACTCGCTTATCCTCGTCAAAACTCTCGGGTTAGTAGAGTGACAAAAGCATTGAGAGTGCTCTCCATTCTCTATCCTTGACTTTAAAACACTTGTCCAACCTAAGGTAGATTAGGGTAGCCTTTCGCTCTCGGCTCTTCGTGACCTAGAGCCTTCGTGTGGTTGGTCCCCCTCCTCTACATTTTTGTATTTATATTTTTTTCTTTGTCAATAGGTTTATTTTCTCTAATTGATTTTTCTTGTTATTGGTTTTATTCCTATAAAAATTCTTATTTGTTTATAAATCTACAAACAATCAAATGATGCAAGTGACACAAAAGATGGATATTGACTCTTTCCAAATCTTACAAGATCTCTAAAAATTACCAAGTTATTTTTCTTTAAATAAATCTTAAAATTTTGAGAGGTTTTACATTAGGCTTTTGATGGGTAATTTTAAAATAATATATTTGAAAATGGAGTCTCATTTTTTGTTTTTTAATGCATGCATGCATACATACATACATATATATAATTTTCCTTGAAACCTCATTTTTATAAATGATTCTTTTATTTTTTGGAGATGCAATAAAATCCACATGAACTTTTTATAAATATCTTATTTCATTTTTATTTTATCATTGTAAAAAAACTAACTACATTTTTATGTATATGCATTAGTGGAGGGATGGTCGCATAATCTTGATAATATTTTTTATCTCTTGAAAAATTATGTTAATTAAAGATGCATTCTAGAATTCTACAAAGATCTATATACATGAAATATCTTAAGCGTAGTAAACATGTGTGTGTATGTGCACATGTATAAGTATAAATACATAGCTATTTTTAGACAATTAATCATGATCTCAAAGTTTAAACAAAACTTATTTAAATATTTAAAGATCATATAATTTTACTTCTTATATATACATGTGCACATACACCAAATTTATATAGATTTTGTTTTACACAAATAAGCTCAATCTTAAATTAATCCATAGAGACAAGGTAAGAATGAATTGTATACCTAAATAAATATAATGTACACAAGTCCATATTCACTATTTAACAAATTCCTTATCGCAATAAGTAATCAACTACTACTCAAAATATAGTATCGGTGTCCACAGTCAATGAGCATAATAAAGTATATTAGCACATCCAAGAGTGTTTTGTACAAAAAAAATAAAATTATAATAATATTTAAATATGATGAGGAGTGACCTCACACTTTCCCCCCTAAGATTAGGCTTCCTCCTAGAAGTCCTCAAAAGGTGAATTAGAATAACGCACCATTGGGTCAAGGTAGTGGGATTCCTAATCTAGGTTGAAGAACTCTATAATCTAAGATAGTCAACAAACAATCCATACTTTAATGTTCCTCTCATATTGGCTATAACTAGATATTGATGTATTTCAAACAAGCAAGACATTATTACTCACATTACATCCCTAAGAAAAGGGTGTCAAAACAATAATATAGATCATGAAGTGTCATAAGAGTTACACAAAGAGTAAAATTATATCAGTACATACTAAAAACACAACAATTATTAGACTATTACTTGTAACTTCTCAAGGTCCCTAACTTTCCCTATGTATCATGTATATTGATAATCAAATTCAAGCATCACAATAAAGAACCATCCCATGAGTCAAGTTGTCAAGAATTATTTCCTACCATAAGCATAAAAACATTTAATTCCTCTAATACTTAGCTTACACAAAATACACTAAAATTATATTTATCAAGTATATTCACACAAATATGTCTCCACAACTTGCAACATGACACTCATGCAAAGGGATTTATGAGAGTGGAAAGAACCTAAATGTATTCAAGGAACCTTATGATTATGAAGCTATATGACTAGGAACTAAGGTTGCTTGTGACCATAGAATCAACATCTAAGTTCATGTGGTGCCAAACAAGTCTCGTCTCTCTAAAGGGGCAGTATAACACATAAACTAGCACCATAAGCAAGAAAAATTTATACATTTGTGAATCTAAATCAAATAAAACATGGCGATTTTATATTAGTTCATTGGTAGATCTAAATTCCTCAAAAAATTCCCAAACCTTCTACTCCCCCATACAACCTACCATGGGCCCCTTTCAAAAAAGAAAATTTAACACATGTAAAACTCCATACATTCTAGTAGTAATAAAGCAAAGGCCTCATAAAATAATGACTCAAAATTATAAATATTAAATCAAATCCATAATGAAATCTAATAAAGATAATAAAATTCAAGTGTGGACACTAATCAAAAAATTCAAATCCAATTAAATGATTCTTTGAGGCAAAGGAACATATCAAAGTTGATTGGATAAGTAGCCCATAGTAATAAAAATTCCATATTTCTCATTAAAATTTTGAAGATTCACACTTAAATAAATCAATCAATCAATAATGACTAATTTAAATATTTCAATAATTCAACAATCTCATAAAAATTTATAAAACAAGAATCACATCATGGCTTCAATAAGACACCCAAAGGGAAGAAGGGACCACTACCAACAGCTGAGAGAAATGAAATCTACAACTAGACGAGGTCAATCAACCATCTCCTCCCACCCACGCAATTTGAAGGCACTTAATCTCAATAATTTATGCTAGGATAAACACTCACATTGGATAACCCCATGCCTTTAACAACTTAGGATATATACTATAAGCAATATAAAAAAAATTATCAAAATATATATAATATGTAAGATTACCTAAGGGATTTCAATGTAGGGATAAGATATTCCAAATTATTACTATGGCAACAACTAAAACTATTTTGAAACTAAAAAAAATTTACTGCACTAAAAAGAATAGTCATATTGGAAATAGATTCCCAACATTAGTATCTAATGTAAAAATAAAAAAATTAATAAACATGGAGAGTAACTCTAAATAAATAAAAAATTAGGGACCACCCTTTACCCAAACAACTTCAACAATTGCAATTATATGTAAAAGGGAGTTAGTAGGGTATATGTCCATGGATTATTATAGCCTCCCAATGAAACTACTTTCACTCAATATCTAACTTCACTTTTACCCTCAATATACTAGAAGAAAATATGTGAGGCAACACAAAACATTACAAACAAAGAGTAGAGAGGGAAATCAAACTATTTTATTCAAGAAGGAACACACCTATACTTATTTTATGTTTTCATGCTTATTAGCCTCAAACATAGTCAACTACACACAATCATCTCAAATATATGATACTTATCACACAAGTACATTTCACAAGCCTTATCTCTTTATATTGTATAGATATTTTATACACATGAATTTCTCTTAATGAGATCAATCATATACATAAACACAGTGATTTACCATCAATTATTACACTTTAACCTAAGATAAATATAGTTACTTATATATCCAACTAGTATAATGATGTAATACATGTCTTGTTTAACCATACTAGGTTCCTACTTTAATTAATACAATCAAGAATTTTAATTCTCTATAAAATATTTTTATATTGTGATTTCTAATAATTTGATTAATCAACATAACTTATCAATCACATTTTTTTCATTACTTCAACTACAATT
>VDFB02121475.1:0-17760 GCA_007258455.2 Sequoia sempervirens | reverse complement strand
CTCGGGGCCATAACTTTTGATCCGGCTCCTCGACCAGAACCATTTGAACTATTGGAAAATTCAACTCAAGAACGACTCAAAATTTTCTACTTAATTTTGCAAAGTTTCGGCCGATCCGAGCTCTAAGTGCCTCAAATCCCACTCCTAAGATTTTCAAAAATCTAGAAACTAAAACTCTGGCAATATCTTTCAACCCAAGAACAGAAAATAAAGACCGTAAATTGGGAACTTCATTATGATGAAAAGGGTATCCAAAAATTTAAAAACATCTAAAAACTGAGAAACTTGAAAATCAACTATTTTTGGGTGATGCAAGATTGCCCTTACACCACTGGATGCTCCTGCATCACCTTTGCCCCCGCTGACTATTATATTAAGGATTTTGGTTTTGATTTAAACTATTGATTTTCTGTTAATTAAATTTTTTATGTGTTTTATTTATTGATTTTTAATTTTTATTTCAAATCTTTACTCATTGGAACTTCTATATTTTGAGGCTTTATTGTTGCTGGCTTAAGTGTAGTAATGTGAATTGTGTAGATTGTCCTAGCAGGTTGTATAGGGGAGATACACCTTGGGGAATGCATATTGTGAAATTGTGTAAGGTCTAATTTATGGAATTATGGTTATATTTGGCACTAATCATTTCAATCTGATTAAAATTATATATGATGAATGAAACTAATACTTGTGATGTTTAAATTGTAAGAGAATATATATTGCAATGAATTTTATTATCAATAATTTATACTTCTATTATAAGTAGCAAAGAAATTCTTGTATAGGCATTGTTATGTTGGTTGGTTGCTCTATGTGAGCTATTATCAGGTTTATTAGAAACTACTGTGGTATGGGATAACAAATTTTTTTTTGGAATAAATGTATGACTGAGTTGTTGAAGGAAGAAGGTAAGAAAATCAATTGTATTTCTATTTTATATGACTTCATGATTGAGATGAATGTATACAAGTAAATTTTGGAAAGAAATCTGTTCTAATATTATTGTATATTTGATTTGGTAAGATTAATGAATTTTTATATGAATATTACTATAGCTGGTAGTGGTGTTGTGACGGAAAGAATTACTGGAGATATTGATTATCTATTTAATCTTTATTTGCTCAGAGAGTGGATTTGATTAAATCAATCCTATGGTTGGGTGATGAGCAAATTGAGAATTGTTACTGATTTTGTGGTTGCAGATCATGTGAGCTATCTCTGGTTCAATGTGTTGAAGTTAAGAAATATTCATTTCTCCTGATGAATTCCAGGAGGAAGTCCATTCTTAGGGGGGAAGAATGTAAGATAGGCTTGAAAACCCATTTATTTTTAAATACATTATTTTGAAAAAATTATTTAAATGATTAAATATTGTTTAGAAAATATTTTTTGTGCTTTCTTATATTTATTTAAATTCTAAATTGGGGCCAAGAAGTGGTCGTTACTTAGTTTATGAAAAGTCATGATTCAGTTTTAAAAGATTAAGAATTAAAAGAAGTGGAAGAGGACAAAAATCATGGAATCATTATGAAATGGATTTCTCTTCTTCCTCTTGGGATAGAGTCGCTACAATTAATAAAAACATTTTGAAATGTGAAAAAAGGCTATGTAGGATCAACGCTTACAATAGGAATTCACAAACACAATTATTTTTTACTTCCTTTTGATGAGACTTGAGATATAGAAATATTTGGTTTAATTCGTATGGGAAAGCTTGAGAAAATAGGGAAGAATTTGAAGGAAAAATTAGACAACAAAGAAAGAAAAGGATTTGTGAAAATGGATGCTAGTTGGGAAATTTTGGTGAGGATTGAATAGAAGTAATATTTTGGGTATGCAATTGATTTCTTTTATATGCAAGCTTTATGAATTCTCTTCTGCATATTCTGTTCTTTTTTTCCCTTAGGGACCACTTTCTTGAAAACAATCTCCAATCACTTATCAAGATGTTAATATAACTAGTTTGGAGATTCTAAACCCTATTCTATTGCATCAGAAATAACTTTATTTCTAAAAACTAGGTTTTTTTGAAAGTTTGATATAAGGTGTGCCACTTAGTTATGAAAAACATATCCAAAAATTAACACAATCCAATTTGTCAATTTGGAGATGTGTATCAATTAGTAACGACCATTCCTACACCCTTTTTTTCTTGCTATTTAATCTACAAATCCTTGGATTTTTCTCTCTAAACCTAACATATCTCTACTTCTTGAATTCTTCTTAGGACAATAGTTGTTAAAGTTAAAACATTCATTTTTAGAACCTTATTTTTTTTTAAGAGAAAATCTAATCTTTGGGCATAAACTAATGGAGAAAATTTTAGGTCTTTCATGTTTCTACTCTTCTATTATTTTGATAAATGTAATAATTATCTTTATACCAAACAATTATCACTAATAGTTTAATCATATTTAATAGCTAAATTGTTATTGTAAAAATTGAAGAATGTGGTTATGTTGCTTTGTTTAGACTAAGTTAGTACTTCATATGGGATTCTATTGTTTGAAATGATTGGTTTGTCACGTTCTTGGTAGTCAATTTAATGCTTGCAATACATTTTATATGGGATAAAACTATAAGTTTTTCTAAATAAATGATGAGTGATTGAATAATTCTCGAGATGAAATATGTCTTATTTCACATATTGCAGCCTTATTGTGATCTCACATGTATCTTTAGAATTTGAGTAAAAATATTGTCTATTTTCTACATTTTGTATGATGTGTGGAGATAGAGAATGAATAGAATGTTTTTGTTTTTGTTATAACTTCCTTACTTTACCGCTCTAGGAATTACTTATAAATATAAATATTGCATGTACTCTCTAGAAATTTAATGATACTCTAGAAAATATTATGAAATGAACTAGACTCCTTATGAGTTATTGAATCTAAGTCAACCTTATGGTTGCAAGACTAATTTTTTGAACTATGAATTCTTTGCGCTACGCGTACATAGGAAAAGCCATCAAGGATGAGCCCCTGAGACTTTAGGTCAGCCCTTAGGGCCTTAGGCTAGTATATTGTTATCTCTTTGTGAATGTGAATAATTGCATAAAAATGTTATGTCTTATATTTGTAGATGCATTGATTTGTATAAGACTACTTTCCAAATTTGAAGTTTATAAGTAAATATTTGGAAAATTTTCCCTCTTGTTTATTATCATTTTTCATTATTTTTGGCTAATTCAATATTAAATTGAGTGGGCATTACAACATTGCATTGTGCATCTTTCAAACTCAAATCATTACTTCACATTTAATAACTAATAACTAGATGCTAAGAGATGAAAAAATTCAATTAAGATATAGTTTTTACAAAGTCAACCCATATCTAATAACTAGGAGAAGCTACCAATTGGATTTTCTTGTCATGTCATTCCATGAGACCACGTGTCTTTGAGGTATTTTGGTAAAAAATTCACTGCATTGTCTATGCTACCACATTTTTCATACATGTCTACTAAAGCATTTTTCATAGAGATATAGAGAGCAAACAAATAAGGAGTTCAAGTAATGAATTGTAGAAAATAGACTGTTGTAGTTTATATTCATATCATTGATTGAATTTCATTTTAAATCTTTCAAAATCAAAGCATTACTTCACATTGCATAACTAATAATTAGATGCTAATAGATGCCAAAATTTAAATTAACATATAGTTTTTACAAAGTCAACCCATATCTAATAACTAGTGGAAGCTGCCAATTGCATTTGCTTGTAATGGAATTCCATGAGACCACATTTCTTTGAGGTATTTTGGAAAAAAATCACTCCATTGTCTATGCTACCACATTTTTCATAAATGTCTACCAAAAAAAAATTCATAGATATATAGAGAGAAAACAAAATTAAGAGTTCAAGTAATGAATTGTAGACAATAGATTGTTGTAGTTTATATTCATATAACTTATTACATTGCATTGCACATCAACTGAGTAGAACAATATTCATTCACACTTGGTATATCTATTCATCTAATATCATATGTATTTGCAACTCAATTTTGTACTAGATTTGCAATTTGATTCTATTTGCAAAACATCAATAACTCACTCAATTGGTAAAGTAAATAAAGATTAATTAGAAGGTATACCACATGTATGTGAGCATGCATAAAGGGATATTTATGCATGTTCACATATATGCCTATTAATGAATAATAAGAGAGTATGCATATACATTCTGAAAAATATAAATAAATCCTTTTAAAAGAGTATATACTTTCATATTCAAAACAAAAGAGAAATAGCTTCAAATAAATCAGATATTCTTATAATCTATTTTAACATCTATTCTCAATTCAAATTTCAATAACATCTATTTCATAGTCATATATTTTCATAAGAACTTGAAAGTATAGGTCAATGCAAAACAAAAACATTTTACATTCATTCTGTTATAAATCTGCATAACCTTATTTGTTCTTCGAT
Source organism: Sequoia sempervirens (assembly GCA_007258455.2). Lineage (NCBI taxonomy): Eukaryota > Viridiplantae > Streptophyta > Pinopsida > Cupressales > Cupressaceae > Sequoia > Sequoia sempervirens. The sequence goes on along the minus strand of VDFB02121475.1, from coordinate 13,324 downwards.
TAGAGTATCCATCTTTTTTTTTTAGTACTTGTAATCAAATTCATATTCTGCCCATTAATCTACCCCTTAACAGGGGTCAATACACATACTATCCACCATTGGTAACATGTCATTGATACCCTATGGGGGTTTATCAATGGTGGCTGATAACTATCAAACCACGGATTTGAAACCCATAAAAGTAAATAACACTTCAATTTGCTTATGCATGTTCAGGGCAGAGTCGATGCTCGACTCATATTTATGTACAAGAATACAGTGATTTTCACAGATACATACACCAAAATTTGGTGCTTATATATATGTTCATACGATACCACAATGTTTACATTGTCATGACCATGAAGGCCTATTGCAAATGACACGTTATATATAACTCTTCAAATGACATAATGTTCAATTCGTCCTATGTTGTTTATTTGTGGGTAGCGAGTTTAATATATATGAAAGCGGGTTATCACTGCTCGGCCATACAATATATGGCGGCCATTGCCACCCTCATATTTCAAAGGAAATACAAACAATGTTACATCATACCCAAATGAATACAAATAGAGGGTTTAAATTGGTTGTCCACCATAGGGCGTGGACATGCGAGCATGCTATATTTTTTCAGCCGAATGGCCACGAACATGGAGAAAGACTATAAACAGGCACTAAAAATCCTGTGGCGGGTATGATACCTGACCATTTTATGTGAAAGCAACATTTATAAAATGAAAGTTTTAAAAGAAACACAAAGCCTTCAAGAGGCTCGACCTCATGGATTCACATTGAATTGACTTTAGTCAATCATTAGAATAACAATAACCCTATACATTAACATGCATGATAAGGAAATCCAATACAGAAGTAATCTTCACTTATCAAGAATGGAAACTCATTCAAATGAGGAAATAAAATGAATAATATTGAAAATACCTCAAGATGTTTCCTTCCTGAGTAAAGCTGCCAGTTTCACCCCAAGTCATATTTCTCTCCTCCTCTGCCTTCCTCATTGGATTTTCTACTTTTGCCAGTTCCTTTTTTTATTTTTGGCTCGAGCGATCCTTGCTATTCTTGGGGAGATATGGGTGTTAATTTTGTCATCTCCATGGCGTTATTTGGCCACCACTCCTCTCCTGGCCTGTAGTCATTGACTTCGAGGTTTTCTTTTCCATAGAGGGACTCCAACCTCTCTCTCTCATTCTTAGTGGGAGTTACATGTTGGAAGAATGGAGAAAGAGAAGCCCTTTGGTTTGTTGTCATTGTTTCAACTTAATGGTTTGTGATAGTTTTTTCATCGATAAGCTATGGTTATGCTACATTGATCTAATAATTTGGTCCAAAAATTTTGTGTTGAAAGATCTATCTATGTGGAACTTTAATGTTAGTTATGTTGGAAAAACAAGGACAGACAACTGAGAGTAGGGGTGAATCAGTTTTCACAAAATATTTAACTTTAATCTTAGATCTGATGAATGAACAATAAACAATGAATAGTCAGCACATTAGAAACACTAAGAACACTAAGAGTTTTTATGTGGAAACCCTATTAAGGAAAAACCATGGTGGATGTTAGTCCACAAGATTATACCGGATTAAAAGTATAAATAATAATGAGAATGCACATGCATTCAAACACACTTCCTAGAGCTCATTACTTAGATACAAGAGGGATCACTGCCCAAGAAAGATTTGGATTAAAACCATCCGGATTGTGAATTGAGAAAATAACATCTACTAATGCCTAGTTATATGGTTTTTGGTTAAGCACATAAACACCTGCTTCACTCTTCTTCACTCTTCTTCACACTCTTCTTTTTCCTTTGAATGATCTGAGCAATATTCACACACAAGACTCACACACTTCACACTTGCACACTTCCAAATGATAAAATAGTCACTCTGATATAACTGCAACATGAATTACATCAACAACTTCATCGGCCAAAACAAAATATAAAAAATATTTTCAATGTCGGCCCAAATTTACAAGTAAATTTTCAATGTGAATCAAGCACCTTCAACCAATATTATGTTGTGACCTAAAACAACATCCTCGAGTGCAACAAACATTCAAATTTTAATCTCCAAGGATCCACAACACATTACAACCACCATGTCAGCTAAGAACATGAAAACTCGAATATACGTGAGGAAAATCTTCAACCACGAGCACACCAATCAATGTGGACTTGCAACAAAGATCAAGAATGATCTAGAAACATCCATGAGAATCAAGGACCATTAGATAAACATCCGCAACAACAAAAATAACTAGAATCACATCAACTTCACTTAGGAATACTAACTAAGACCACGTAAAAATTGTTAGAACACAATTGTTCATAACACGATCAAAACTTCACATGGACCTCTGAAACTTATGATGGATAAACTAGATACCCTTAACAATAAATCCTTTAGTCCACAATAATTGATCATCGAATTACTGAGAAAGACACCTTCACAACCTTCACTGTTCGACTTGAAACCTACAATTCTTTCTTTTAACAATTTTCCCAATATCCTCAACATATATAGCCTTCAATACATCAATGCTAATAGTGTTGACATCAATGACAACCAAATATCAGCAACACAACCACAACATCCAAAAATTTCCCCCTTTGGCATTGATGGAAACACATGATGTGAAAAACACCATCAATGCAACTCTCAATTAGCACTTACTCCCCCTTAGATTCTAACTCTTCTTCCTCAACTTCTTCTACAAGATCTTCACCCCACAATGGTCTTTTCCCTAGAAATTCACATTTTTTCACATTTCTCTTCTCCACCTTTGACATCAATGGCAAAGATAAATATTATATTCCCACATACAAGCTTTGAACCACATATTTTCACATCTGACTGCTCCCCCGAGTAGCAACCACGGAAACATCAATCTAGATCATAATATAGCTTTGAAGCATAAGGATTGATGCAAGTAAATGCATCTCTAGTTCATATTAGGAGGGGTAATCACCCCTAGCATCCCTCTAAGATACTCAAAAGTATCCTTTGGAAATGACTTGGTGAAAATCTCTGCAACCTATTCTTTGGAAGGTACATACTCCAATCTAACTTCTTTCTCATTCACTTTCTCCCTCAAAAAGTGAAACTTGATTGATAAATGCTTGGTCTTAGAGTGTAGCACTAGATTCTTCGATATGTTTATTGCACTTGAGTTGTCACAGTATATGGAAATAGGTTCATCATATACTACTCTGATATCTTTTAGCATCTGTTTCATCCACATCACTTGAGTACAATTATTTGCAGCATCAATATACTATGCCTCAATAGTAGATAGGGAAATGGAATTCTACTTTTTGCTCAACCAAGATACCAACTTCTTCCCTAGGAAGAAAGCACCACCACTAGTACTTTTCCTCACATTCATCTCTCAGCCTAACTCAAGATAGTAAATGCACCTAATGTAATATCATCACCTTTAGATACCAAAGTCCAAAATTAGTTGTTCCTTTCAGATATCTAAAGATTCTCTTTACAACAATCACATGAGATTCTTTTGGATCAGCTTGAAAGCTAGCAACCATACATACAACATTCATGATATCTAGTTTGGTCTGAGTTAAGTAGAGCAATCCACCAATCATTGACCTATATCTTGTTTGATTTTCCTTAGGAGAATCATCATTCTATGTTAATTTGCATCTAATTATCATGGGTGTACCAACAGGCTTGGAGTCTTCCATGCCAAACTTCTTCAACAACTCTCTCATATATTTGGACTGAGATATGAAAACTCCTACTGTCTAATTCACATACTTGCAATCCCGTGAAAGAACTTCATCTCCAATCATACTCATTTCAAATTCACTTTTATTTCATCAACAAACTTCATACATAAATCATCATCTCCTCCAAAATAATGTCATCAACAAAGACTTCAATAATCAAATATTTATCATGATCCAACTTAAAAATATGTTGTTGTCCATAGTACCTTTATTTCAACTTCAAGATTTAGTAAGTATTTATCTAGTCTAGCATACCAAGCTCTGGGGGGCTGCTTGAGTCCATATAGAGCTTTTTTCAATTGGAAAACCATGTCTTCCTTGTTAGCCAGTTGAAATCCATCTGGTTGTTCAACATATACTTCTTCTTCTAACTCACCATTGAGAAAAGATGACTTCACATCCATTTGATAGACCTTATAATTCTTATATGCAGCATAAGCAAGAAATAATCTTACAACTTTAATTATGGCAACAAGCACAAAGGTTTCTTCAAAATCAATACCTTCCATTTGTGAATACCCTTTACATACCAGTCTTGTTTTATTTTAGACCACTTCACCTTGTTCATTCAACTTATTCCAAAAGAACCATTTAGTACCAATCACATTTTTATCTTTAGGTGTGGGAACAAGAATCCATGTATCATTCTTTTCAATCTGCATCAATTCTTACTTCATACCTTCCACCTAGTGTTCATTGTTGTAGGCTTCATTGACTTTTTTAGGCTCAATTTTGGAAATATGACAATACTCTTCTATAATCCTTCTTTTAGTCTACACACCTTTATTATTTTCTCCTATAATTTTATTTTTAGAATGATTTAATCTCACATACCTTAGAGTTTTGGGATTCACTCGTACTTCTAGTTCTTTTCTTCTTTCTTTTGCACTTCCACTTGTCTCTCCTTCTTGAATTTCTTGATTTACCGAAACAATTTGAACTTGATTCTGTGTCTAAGAATTCTTCCCTTTGTCTAAACTATCTTTTTGGTCATCTGAATCATATCCATATTATCTAGATGATCTAGCAGAGGCCTCATCAACTCTCACATTTGCACTTTCAACCATTTTTCTCAATCTTCTATTATAGCACTGGTAAGCCTTGCTCTTGGTAGAGTAACCTAAAAATATTCCTTCATCACTCCTTGCATCAAGCTTTCCTATGTCCTCATCTCTCTTAATGTAACACTTGCTTCCAAAAATCTTGAAATATTTAATAGTAGGCTTATAACCAAACCATAGCTCAAAAGGGGTCTTACCAGAAATACCATTGACATTTACCTGATTTAAAGTGTGCACGATAGTGTTTACATCTTCTCTCCAATAGATGTGAGGCACATTTCCCTCAATCATCATTGTTCTGGAAGCATCCAGAATTGTTATGTTTTTTCTCTCTACAAGTCCATTCTATTGAGGGGTTCGGGGATCAGATAACTATCTTTTGATTCCATGCTCTTCATAGAAAGAATTGAACTCCCAGGAAGTGAACTCACCACCTCTATCTTACCTTAGGAATTTTATTTTCAAACCTGTCTTATTCTCTTCCATAGCTTTGAAAATTTTGAACTTCTCTAATGCTTCACATTTTTCTCTTAAGAAAGAAATCCATATCATCCTAGAGTAATCATCAATAAGTAGCATAAAATACCTTTCTCCTTGTAGAATTTTGATTCTAGAGGGACCACATAGATCAATATGCACCAACTCGAGTATTCCATTAGAATGATGCTTTTTACTTCAAAAAGAAACTCTAGTCTATTTACCCATATGACATTCCTTGCATATTGTATTAGCAGGCTTCACTAGATTAGGTAGATCTCTTACTGCTTGAATGGAACTTACCTTGACAATGTTATTAAAATTCACATGACACAACCTTCTATGCCACAACCAAATTTCATCTACTTGATGAATTAAACAACTTACATTACTATCACTCAGGTGAAAAATATTGCCTCTGGTCTTTGCACCTGAAGCAATCATATTTCCAGAACTTCCAAGTATCCTGAATCTTCCATCTTTGAACTGAAGATCATAACCTTTTTCCACCATCTGTCCAACACTCAACAAGTTATGATTTAATCCTTCAACATAAAGGACATCATCAATGTTATGTTTACCACCAATACAAATAGATCCTCTTCCATGAATCACACCAACATTGTTATCTCTGAATCTTACAACCCCACCATCATATTTCTCTAGAATTAAAAATTTTATTTTGTCACCAGTCATATGATGTGAGCATCTTCTAATAATAACCCATTCATCCTTTTCTTCAATTCAGGCTACAAGAGCTTTCTCATCTTTAGAATATTTAGTAGCCATTGAACCATTTTCCTTGATAGCAATGAAAACCCATTCATCTTCATTTCCATTTTATTTATCAGATTCTTCATTAGTCACACCTTCTTCAACAAAATAACACTTCTTTTAAAATCTAGGTTTGTAAGGCTTAGACCTAGGAAATCTTTCAGGACACCTTGAAGAAAAATGACCTCTTTTACTACAAGAGAAACATTTAATAGGCAACTTTCCTTTATACTTACCCTTTCCTCTACCTTCTTTCTTCACAATCAATGCTTCCATATCTTCTACCTTCTTTCTTCTTATTCAAGTTGTTTCATCTCTTCCTCATAATTGAATATCTTTCTAGAGCTCTCTCTTCAATCATACCTTTTCTTGTTTCTTCCAGATATAGAAGCCTTAAATGCATATTTATGCTTGGGGACATAATCCCCAAATTCACTCAACTCAAAAGCAACAAGTTTACCAATCAGCATATCTCTTGTCACATTTGTTATTGATTTGAACTCTTCAATAGCATGAGCCTTTGACTTGTAGGAGGGAGGAAATGATCTAATCACTTTAGCTACAATTTCTTCTTCATCCAGAATTCTATCAACACATCTAATACCCATCACAATTTCATTCTATTTGCATAAAAGAAGAAATATTTTCATCTTCACCCATCTTCAAATTTTTATACTTGCCTTTCAAAATTTTTAGCTTAGTGACCTTCACATGTACATCTCATTCATGTAAAAAGTCTCCAACTTCATCCACATCTCATGAGCTATCTTTAGACCTATCACATTTGTCATTTCTAAATCTGTCAGAGCACTCAACAAAGCTTCCATAGCCTTGATATTATTCTCAACTTCTTTAATCTCATCAGGAGTGGAAGGACCATTCTGAGGAATAGTATATTTGTTCTTTGTAATATTCCAGAAGGGTTCACCTAAACACCTCAAATGACATTCCATTCTGGCTTTCCATAGTGAGTAGTTTATTCCATTGAATATAGGACTTTCCTTCTTTTATGATGTCATCTCAAATCACCTCAAGCTTTAAAACTTCTTCAAAGGAACTTGCTTTGATACCAATTGCTGGAAAAACAAGGACAAAGAGCTAAGGGGGGTGAATAGTTGTCTTAGAATATTTAACTTTTCAAAATTAATTTAACTTTAATCTCAAATCTGATGAATGAACAATAAACCATAAAATGTCAGACATCAGAACACAGAGAACACCAATATTTTTTTGTGGAAACCTTGCTAGGGGAAAAACCACGGTGGATGTTAGTCCACAAGATTATACCCTATTAAAAGTATAAAGAATAATGAGAATGCACATGCATTCAGGAACACTACCTAGAGCTCACTGCTCAAATACAAGAGGGCTCACTGCCCAAGAAAGATTCAGATTAAAACCATCTAGATTGTGAACTAAGAAAATAGCATCTACTAATGCCTGGTTACAATTCTTGTTAAGCACATAAACACTTCTTCAATCTTCTTCACTCTTCTTCACACTCTGCTTCTGCCTTCAAATGATCTAAACAATATTACACACAAGACTCACACACTTCACACTTGCACACTTCCAAATGATAAAACAATCACTCTTATATATCTGCAACATGAATTACATCAACAACTTCATTGGCCAAAACAAAATATAAAACATATTTTCAATGTCGGCCCAAATTTACAAGTAAATTTTCAATGTGAATCAAACACTTTCAGCCACTATTATGCTATGACCCAAAAAAACATCCTCGAGTGTGCTAAACATTCAAATTTTAATCTCCAAGGATCCACAACATGTTACAACCACCATGTTGGCTAAGAACATGAAAATCTGAATACACGTGAGACAAATGTTTGACCACGAGCACATCGATCAATGTGGACATGCAAAAAAGATAGAGAATGATATAGAAAATTCTACAAGCATCAAATACCATAAGAGAAACATCCGTAACAACAAAAATTATTAGAATCACATAAACTTCACTCAGGAATACTAACTGAGACCACAAAAAAAAATGTCAGAACACAATTGTTCATAACACAATAAAAAATTCACATGGACCTCTGAAACTTCTGGTGGATAAACTAGACACCCTTAAAAATAAACCCTTTAGTCCACAATGATTGACCATCAACATACTGAGCAAGACACCTTCATGACCTTCATTGTTCCACTGGCAACCTACAATTCTTTCTTTTAACAATTTCCCCAATATCCTCAACATATACAACCTTCAATACATAAATGCTAATAGTGTTGACATTAATGAAAACCACATATCAACAACACAACCACGTCATCCAATAGGTTAGGACTATTAATTTCAGTTGTTGACTAGTTTTCAACAATTTTGGTTGAATAGGCTGAGATATTTAAATGTCAAAAGATCATAATATAGGAATTGTTTCTTCTGTCCGACATGTTCAAGTGGTCTTCACTTCATGGGTGATTAAAGATTTCTTTATTAGGTTTGGGATGACCTAATTTATGTCTTGCATGTTTTGTTTTGATTTCCAAAGAAGTTTTTGTTTTGAGTTGACAAGCTATTTTGAATCGAGTATCTTTACATCTAATTAGGTCGACCTAATTGATGTATGTTGATGTAAGTTGGTATATATATGTATGTAACATTTTTTATAATAAGAGCGTGTGAAATAAAATAAGATGTATGCATGATATGTGATAATGTGATATTGTGTAAATTCGTTGGAAGTTGTTGTGTTCCTACAAATTAGTGCAGGATTTTATTTTCTAGAGCTTAATTGGAACTGAACTTTGCACACAAAAGGTGTATTTCATCAGTTCATCTTTTGAGAGTGAGCCATACTCTTTTTTAATCATCAAAATGTGAGACTTTCAAGGATAGTGTGTCCTGGAAGTGTGCCCAATAATTTCTTATGACTGGTTATAATATATTCTGAGCTAACCCTCACCGTAGTTTTTCCCATTCTGGGTTTTCCACATAAAAATCCTAGTGTTCATGTGTTATGTGATGTTATGATTCCTTTCATGTTTTTTTTAATAGTTACAACTAGATATGTTTTAATTATTGAATGGTTAAAAATAATACTAATTCAACCCCCCTCTCAGTATTTTGGGTGTTCAACAATTGGTATCAGAGCTTGGTTCCTTTGGAAAAGTTTAACAACTTGAGGAAGATCTTGAAGTTTAAACACATGGCTGATAAAAAGTATCATGTCCCTCTAGAATAGATCTCTGCAACTGAAGAACTCCATGTTGCTCTTGATGATCTGGGAAAAAATGAAAATGAGAAAGAAACTCTAACGGAAAACTTAAAACAATCAAATGAGTGCATCGAGAAACTAAGAGAAAAAATCCAGAAATTTAAAGAAAGGAATAGAGAAGTAAGTGATCAGTTGAAGAAATAAAATGAGGACATCACCGGACTAAAGGTACAAGTGGAAGAAAAGAAAAGAATTGAAGAATTTCAAAAAAGCGGAAATCTAGAGCAAGATTGATGAATGTATAAATCTTGAACAAGAAGTGGTAACTCTAATATATGACTTGGATGAATTAAGAGCTTATGAGGAAAAATTCAAAACAAGTTCTACAATGCTTGATGAGTTGATTTCATTTAAGAAACACTCTAAGGATAAAGGTGGTTTGGGACTTGAAGAAGGACAATTCTCAAAGGAAAATCAGACTCCTAACAAGGTTGAAAATAAAAGGAAGACTCAGGCAATGGTAGAAAAATCAAGAACCAAAGAAGCAATACCAGAAGGATTCATATTAGACAACTGAATGCTCAAAGGTACCCATATTTCAATGGTATTTTTTTTCATGCAATAAATTTGGTCATAGAGCAATAGAATGTATAAGTAGAATGAATCAAAATGTTGGATTCTTTGTTGGAAAATATTTTTCTTGCAATAAATTTGGACATAGAGCAACTGAGTCCATAAGTCATAAAATGATGATGAATATATTCAATATTGGTAGAATGATTCAATCTTTTCAAGGATATTATTAGTTTCAGACATAAAGCTAACTAGTGTAGATCAAGGTTGAATACAAATCAGTTTGGTTAGAAAGATATTGTATGCTACACCTGCAACAATCCAAGACATATTTCAAAATTCTACAAAAGTTAAAAATGGGAAGAATTCTAATCTAGAACAAAGGAATAAACCTATGAATAAAGTGGATAATGCTAAAGTCAAAAAGGAAATGGAGAAGATTTGGAAGAAAAAGGAAGAACCTGAGAATAGGGATGAATCAAATGCATCTATACCTGCATATGGTGTAGATACTTCTAAAAACTAAACCCAGTGCTAGATTTAGAGGGAGCTTTTACAGAGAAATCTTATAAACCCCCTTATATAAGAGGTATCAAGAAATGGCATGAAGATATGTGATGTGAGATATCATTTTGAAGGTGTTGAAAAAATTCTAATAGAAAATATGCAATTTTTGAGAATTGTAGAGCATTTTAGGGTTTACAGTGTATTCATGAGGTGTTTATCAACTTTTTGAAGGTGGAATACATTAAATTTGAAATTAGGGAAAATTGGTAAAATATAAAGTAGAAATTGAAGTCAATTTAAATCAATTTTACACATTCGAAAGAAAGTAGAGTGAGCTAAAGTGAGTTGAAGGTGATTCAAAGTATTTGGCATCAAACCCTAGTTTCAGTCAAAGCTTGAAAGAGGTATTTACAGCTATTTGTACTTTGTGGGATTTAATTAGAAGTAATTTCCATAATCATATATAATAGAATTGAGGTAAAAATGGCCACTCCCATTGTGGTTGAGACTTCTAAGAGACCCCGACCAAAATTGAAAGGATTTTCATGGAAGGTTTATGAAATGGATCTCATGGGTGTGTTTTCATGAATTCCAAATAGTGTCTTACCCACTGAGGATACAAGAGCTTACATTCACACAAAATTGGAAGATTTTGACCATCAGGTGCTTAGGGATCAATGGCTAGAGGAACTAAGTGGAAATAATTACTCTGTGAAACTAGAATACGGAAACCTTGTATAGAAGAAGCTCTAGATGTATGGAATTGGTTCTCATAATTTTTTGGTGAGATGTTTGCAAAGTTTTTAAGGATGGAACTTAGTAGAGTACATGAAAAAATTGTGTGGAAAATTGTAGCTGGAGTAATTACCAAGGAAGTGATTAAAGTTGTAACTGGTCTCTGTGACACTGGACCTGTACCATTGTTAAAAGTTGTAAAGAATGATGTGGTCATGAAACTAACTAGTGCTACATATTATGGAAGATCACTGACAACCAAGTCCATTACAAACCCTACTATGAGATATGCTCTAGTCTTGATTGCTTAGAAAATCTACTTTACCAAGAAAGGAAATTTGGTGTCAACAACTGCAATTTATGTTGCACAAGGCATGGTGGTTAATGGAAGGGACTATGATTTGTGTGAGTTGCTTTGAAAACAACTTATGGATAACCTAAACCAAACTAAGACAAATAATTATCCATTCAATTTTAGTACTTTAGTATTCTATTTACTATTTTACTTTTTGAGGGAGCTACCTAGAAAGAAGAACATTATATGGGATCATAACAGATTGGTGGCACATCAAATATTTGAAAAATTACATATCCTTGGAGATTTCAAAGCATAGAATGATGCTCTAACTGTATTCTTCATAGTTTTCTAGAACATGTCTGGAAGAGATAGAGTTCCAAGGAGCTTAGTAAAGAAATATGCAAAGGAGATAGCTTTTCTCATGTCCACTAATGAGTGCATCATAGAGGTAGTAGAACCTATAAATATATGGATAGAGCCTTTAGGATATGATATTGATGAACAAATAGCTGAGAATTTCATTAAAATGCTATTGTGCATTCCTAAGGTTCCCACTCTGCCCTGTCACGACACATATGAAGAGAAGTCTACTCAAGTGCATTTGGAAACTTCAACACCTGAAAGGGCTAAAAGAGTAAATAAAAATTTTGAGGAATTATTTCAAATGAATTCACTATATAAGGATTACGTTGAAAGGTTAAGGGAACTTGTAGAAGAGAAAAGGACTAGATCAATTGAAGTTCCCTCTAAACCTAGGAGATTAGGAAAAGCAACTTCCTCTTCTTCCTTTGTAGTACCAACAACACCTGGTACAACAATAGTTGTAAAAGGAAAGAAGGTAGAGCATAGTACCCTAGTTGTAATTAATATAACCACTTCCTCTTGACCTAGCACCAAAGCTTCTATAAAGAGAAATGTACCCCCTGTTGCACCATCTGCCACTCCTAGAAGAAGAATAAAGCAAAAGGAAAATTGAAAAAAAAACATAAATGATGCTATACATGAATAAATTGATCTTGGTTTGCAAGAAGAGAAACAATTGAAATAGAATTGAAGAAGAAGTACCTCCACTAGCAATGAAGAAGCAAAAACCTAAGAAAATATTGATATCTCATTTGAAGAGACATAAAATGAAATGGAAGCTTTCAAAATTCATGTGCACATGAGAAGAATTAAAAATAAGGTACATCAAAACCTATGTAGGACATGCCAACTCTCCTTTGGTAAGTGATCATCCACCTCTAAATATGGAATCTTTAGTAAATAATATGATAGAATCAAAGGATGTGCAAACTACTGCTAGGTTATTTGATGAAGTTGATAAAAAGGATAAGGAAACAATTGTAGATGCTTTCATTGAATGCATGGTTATTTTTAATGAGAATGTGGAATCTATAAGGAAGAAGGTGACTAACAATGTATGGGAAGCATTAGTACATAGAAGGAATGAAGCTATAACTATTGAGGAAAAAATCAAATCTAATGCCATAAACACATATGGATCATCCTTTTCTGAGGAAGATGCTACTACCATACTAAAAGAATGTTCCTAGTTGTTCAAACTGAAACAAAGAGTCACTCTTCTAATTACTAGAGAGAAAGACAATACCAAAAGGTTAAGGAAAGAAACTCATGATACAATAAGGAAAATGGAAAATAATTATGGGATGAGAACTAGTTCTTCATCTCATATAGCTTAAGCACATGATCTTGTCAATGCTACAGAAGTAGACAATCATCCTATTGTGGAAAATGTTGGTGAAACACATGTTGCTTTGGATACATCTATTCCTTTGAATGATACAGAGGAAATAACTAATAAACACACTAAAGATCAACATAAGAATGATACTGGAAACAATCTAGAAGATCACCATGAAAATACTAGAAACAATGAAGATAAGAATGAAGATGAAGGAAACAAAAGTGAAAATAAAAATGATGATAAAGATGATGAAGAAA
>VDFB02121474.1:0-10912 GCA_007258455.2 Sequoia sempervirens | reverse complement strand
AAATGTGATTGCCCAATGCTGCCAGTTAAAAGCATTCCAACCGAATGCATGAGTATTCTTGCCTTAACATTAGGAACCAATAAAATTCAGACTATACAAAATAGTTTATCCAAGTGAGTGCTATTAGGTTTGTTATCTTCAATTTCAAACTCCTTTGACTTTAATGCATTTTCTTTGATGGTAGGATATGGAGATTCTTTTTTATTGAGAGTTTGGAACAATATGACAAATCTTTTTGATATACTGTGTTTAGCACATTGCAACAACAAATAGATACAAAGACTGTGCAAGCCTTCTTTTAGAGTTTGGAGCAGAAGTAAACAGCATAGGTACCCTTGAATACTTGTTTGTGTTCTCATTCTACAAGAGCATTGTAGAGTTCTGAATGTTGTTTTTAGTTGCTTGTTATTCAGTATGCTGTAAAAGTGGGGTAAAAAAATTGAAAAATCATGATGAATTAGAAAGCTCAACAATCCATTGTTTTTTTTGTTTTCCAAATTCCTGATTGTTTCATTTAACAAAATAAAGTTCTTGACCAGATTCTGCTAAACTAAAACAGATGGAGGAGGAAGTGTGTCTCTGTCGAAAGCAGTTCTTGGGTGATATGAATTGATAGCAAAATTACCAGATACCCTTTTTGCATCAATGCACGTGTATTTTGCAAAAGTAATCTGATAAAAAATCAATGTTCATAAAAGCTTTTTCACATATTATTGGAGTTTAAACTATTACTTGTTTATGCTACATGTCATTGTATTTCATAGCTTATGTTTCCTATGCATTCCTTGTTTCCAATTCCTAGACCTTGTCTATATTTCCACATTGTGAATATATGTCTACGATAGCATTTTCAACTATTATATCTACCTATAAGCCAATACATAGCTGCTGGGGATAAATAAGTGTGGGCAATATTATAGAGACAAACTTATTTCAAGTGCCTTAAATTCATTGTCATCTTAGAAATAGGTTTTTACTTTTTTGTGATATCTACCAGTAGCAAGGGAGCAATGAAGGACCTGGCTAACAATTGCATCTTATGTTTTTATTCCCTCTTGTTTGGAGTAAGAATCTCCATTTGTGGTATAATCATATAGTTTGTTTGGCTATAACTTGAAAAACAGGGGCTTGACTGCATTGCGCAGTTATAAATTCATTTTTAATACATTACGGTTGTTCCTGATCTTATTAAGGTGGCAGAACATGGAAAGTAATCCAACAAAAGGATGTGTAATTTTAGTCATTTTCCATATGTAGACAAGTTTTGATGGTAAAAAGGTAGACAACAATAATATAGTGTGGAATACAGTGGAGGCTTATGCAAAGATGAAAATAGTCAGCTCTTTCGGCAATTTGTCAAGACTCTCTAAGTTAATACAGTTAGTCTAGGAATATGTGGGGTATACATATGATGATTGAAAAGAAGCTCTATCTGTAGCAATATAAGACAAAGAGAGAAATATTATTTTTTTAATGATTTGTGTATTTTGATTCAAAGTTTTCTAATATACATGTTATTATCAATCATGCATTTGAAAACAATGTTACTCCATATACAAATAAATTTAAGCAAAGGCATAGATTTGAAAACTGACAGCTTTTATCAATACAAAGGGGACGTTTACAGTGACAGAGCAAAAGCTCTTGTGCTCATTGAATGAACACCAAGAGATGAGTTACTCAAGGTAACAAATTGCTACTTTTATTTATTTTGCTTCATTTTATCCTAGAAATGCAAGTTGGGTTTCACAATGCATCAAAACACATTTGTGCAAACACCTCCCAAAATTATAATTGCAATGGATGACAGTGATAGTGTAATGGATACTAATAGTCAAAACACTAAAAAACACCAGCAAGTATTAATTGAAAACAGATTAACCTGGCAGACTATTTATCATAGGTTCTTGAATTCCAAATGTACAAGTGTGAGCATGGTTCTCTACAGGCTTTCGCTATGCATTTTAACTATATTGTTGTTTTGCATCGAGCTTAAAGAACCACTATAAGTATGGTTTCCAAACATATTTAAATCAAGAAAGGTTTCCAATTACACTTAATACTTGAACCATAAAGCATCATTGCTTCAAGCTATAGCAAAAGTGCAAATAGGCACACAAAAGAAAATTCAACTATGACATCATCTAACAAGGATTTTTTTGCTATTACTATGATTAACTATTGAACTCAATTGGCTCATCAGTCAAACAGCTTGATTGATCACTAACCTAACTTGTTTCAAAGCTATCTTGTTAAGCTGATTAGTTAATTTCATTAATGAGTAAAAGATAGAATTGACTTAATTTGCATGAGTCAAGTGTAAGATTGACTTATTTGTTAATTGACTTTGATTAATGTATTGGAGAGAGATGAGACAAACTAAATTGTCATGAGCAAAATGTGAGATGGACTTATTAGCTGATACGCCACATATACTATGACATTTGAGCTTTCATGAAATAATAGCGAAAGCAATAGAATAAATAGATGGCTTGAACATAGACAAAGGAATACAATTAATATGGACAGCTATAGCTTGTTGAATATTTGTAGCACAAGAAACACAAAGGAAGATGTTGGTGAAGGTTTTGCAATTTCGGTTTGCACCTAGCAATTGCATTTGCTTCCTTGTCTATAAAGCCTTTTCAAGAAATTTTTTTTTGCATATGAATGGCCATGATTGGTTTAATTGATTTGGTGAATAAAGATGATTTATAATTAACTATAATTAACTATTCAAGAAAACTGATCTATCAATGAACTAGTTTCATTGACTGGTCAAGTAACTTGATTCACAGTTAACTTGATCAGCTATCTAGCTAATTTGCTTGAAAGTTTGCAAAAAGCTTTTTCGACAAATAATTCTCTACAAAACTTGCAATCATTACCCACCAAGAGCCAACATTTCTTCGAGGAATTCTGTCAAACAGTTTACATGTTTTTCTTGTGCTTCCATATTTTGTATGCATATTCATGACAACATTTCAAACCATAATATTTGTCAGAAATCCACGTCTTATCATGCTTAGATGAATGTACATATCCTATTCTAAAGCTCCTATTTTATTAAAAGCAGGAAAAATGGTCAGAAAGATTGTGTATCTGTGAATGTGAATAGGCAAGATTGATTTAACTGATTTAGAGGATAAAGATGACTAATAATTAACTATGACTAACCACTCAACACAATTAATTCATCAGCCAATTAGCTTGATTGATCGCTGAGTTAACTTGTTTGGAAGCTATCATGTTAAGCCAATTAGCTAATATGCCACATACAGTATGACATTTGAGATTCAAATAAGTCTCATGGACGCAAATCTGCTATCATGTTAAAGCCACATAAACATTGATGTTTCAATTTCATGGGGACATTCTATTTCCATTTGCCCAAGTTCATTTCATTCCATTATCCAACACTAATTATTAAATGTTTAAACCAGCTACATGCAAATAGAAATCACAATTCATAGCATCCATATACACCTATGCACAAGTACATGTTATCCAACATATTAACACACACATGGTTTTCTAGTGCTAGTTTGTTAACTGCCTTTGATCAATAGTTCAAATGTACACAAGGATAATTGTAATTATTTCTTTGTTTTAATTATTATGTACTTAAAGACTAATTAGCAGCTACCTAATTATTTAACTATCCTTGTACACATTTGACCCATCAATCATAGTCAATCAATAAATCTGATTCCACCTGTTTTCTAATAGTATTGGCATGCAATTTTCTTGACAAGTCTTCAAAAAGAGCATTAGCCACACACCAATAAGGATTCTCATTTGTAACCTCCCTATCCAAATCATCGTCATTCAATAAGATGTTGCGACATACATTAATTGGATGTATCTCATCATCTTTCTTATCAGGATGCCAACAACCTTGATTTGTATTTGTCCTTGAGTGTATCTAGATGCCATGAATTATGAATTCTACTTGCATGTGGCTTGGATGTACAAGTAATAGTAAGCACTACATAATGGTAGAAATCACAACTCATAGCATCCATATACACCTATGCACAAATACATGTTATCCAACACATTAACACACACATGGTTTTCTAGTGCTAGTTTGTTAATTGCCTTTGATTAATAGTTCAAATGTACACAAGGATAATTGTAATTATTTCTTTCTTTTAATTGCTATGTACTTAAAGGCTAATTAGCAGTTTCCTAATTATTTAGATATGAGATGATACAAGGGTAAATGAGAAATATGAACTAGCCTAAATCGACATGAATGAAATGTGAGATAGAGCTATTGGGTAATATGCTACATATACTGTGACATTTAAGCTTCAAAGAAGTCTCATGGCTGCAAGCCTGTTATCATGTAAAAGCCACATAAACATTCATTTTACAATTGGATGGGGTCATTCTATTTCCATTTACCTAAGTTAATTTCATTTGGCTGTCTAGCACTAACTATCAATTGTTTAATCAAACTTCATTCAAGCAGAAATGACAATGCATGGTATCCTTATAAAATTATGCACAAATACATATTGTCTACCATATTAAGATGGACATAGTTTTCTATTGCTGCTTTGTTAATTGGCTTTGAGTTATAGGTGTAATGTGCACAAGGATAATTATAATTATTTCTTCCTTTTAAATTTTATGGATTTAAACACTAATTAACTGTTACCTAATTAATTAGATATAAGATGATAGAAGAGTAAATGAGAACTAGACACTAGATTAAAATGACAAAGTTAACATGTGAATATCAAGGTGCGCAGACTAAATAATCAGTGTATTCTAGGGGACCACATTTCACCGAGAAATTTTGTCAAACAGTTCACTTGCCCTGTATATTGATTGGATAATAATTGCATTTCTAATGTCATGTTATTGCAACAAAGATCTACTTTTGAACCCCAATTGCTTAATTTTTATGAACCATATAGCATATGCCACTCACAATACCCATTTGTAAAGATTGTCCTTGCAACAAAAAGCAACGATATGACTACAAGTACAATCAATATAGTGAGAATCTTGAATTAACCTTTTTCTTTGTCTACTCTATGCAATTGTAAACAAAGGACAAGGTTCATTCTAGAAACTCACCTTGTACTCTTTTCTTGAAGAATTTGCTACAGTTGGACCACTACACCACCTCTCCTCCAATCAAAAGCATTGCACCATGTAATAAGCTTTGATTAGAAAACAAAGACCATTTGTTTGTTTTTCTAAAAGAATAGCAATAAAGCTCAAGGAAATGACCAAAATACAAACAACTCCCAAAATTACAATTGCAATATATAATACTCCTACTGCGATGGATACTAATAGCCAAAACCATTAAAACACTAGCAAGCATTTTTTAGATTCAAGAGACACAAGTATACATGTAAATCAGATTAACTACACAAACTAGTTGCCATAGGTTCTTGTACCACAAATCTTCTAGCAATGAATTTAACTGCTCTTTTGCACAAAGTCTAAAATTATTTTATCAAGCAATATTACTTGACTAATCTATGGAAACATTGCAATTTGAATTCTAAAACATATTTGACATAGTTTTTTTTAACCCCAAGATACAATTTTCTAACTTCCTAAGCATTCAATCTAAGTTTTCCAATTACAAAATCTCAAATTGTTGTTTGCTTCGTATGTTTGTTCCTTGAATTTGATCACCAGGTAAAATGTACACAAGGATAATTGTAATTTTTTCTTTCTCTTAATTACTATGTATTTAAAGACTAATTAATAGCTACCTAATTAATTAGTTATCTAATGATACAAGGATAAATGTCACATGGACCTATTAGCTGACACGCTACATGTACTGTGACTTTTGAGTGCTTAATCCATCTACATGCAAGTACAAATCACAACCCATAATTAAAATGTCCACAAGGATATTTATAATTATTTCTCTCTTTTTATTATTATGTATTTAAAGACTAATTAACAGCCACATAATTAATTAGATATCAGATGAAAGAAGAGTAAATGAGAGCTACCAACTCCATAAAAATGCCAAAGTTAACATGTGAATATCAAGGTGTCTAGATTTAATACTCATTGCATTCCCCGGAAGCCCATTTTCCTGAGGAGTTTTGTAAAACAGTTCACTGCCTTATAAATGCTTTCGTATTTTACATGTCTACCTATGAGAACAGTAACCACGACATCTGACAGAATTTAAATGCTTGCTGGCAGAAAATAGGTTTCTACTACATTCTTTTCTCTATCTCTGTGCAAATGAAAATTTGTATTCTGCTATGGTAAATTCTCTAGTGCATTAGGTACTTTAAAGCACAATTTTTTGAATGTTGCTCTTGTTCCAGGTTTGATTCTTTTTGGGGGTTATAACTACCTACTGTTGTATTAGTTTCCCATTTTTTCTTCTACATATGCATGAATATATAAACAACTAATCATATATAATAGTTTTTCTTTCACGAGTTTTGTCAAACAGTTCACCTATTTTCTGTATGCTCCCATTATTTGCATTTATGCCTACGAGGACAATAACCATGACTTTTAACAAAATACCTCTATCCTTTATGCTTTGATGACAACGAAAAAGCTCAAAGCAACACACTGTCGACTCATTGTTCGAAAGCTCTCATTATCGCACACGTTGACATAATTTTGGTTCCAAAGCACTCTTTATGGGACCGCTTTGCAGTAATAAAAAATATACAAACTTTATAGGGGTCACATGCATGAAGTAAAAAGTAGTTTAAAATACAAAACCTCTGTGATTTCAACAAGAAATTTGAAATGGATAATAAAAGTAGTTTAAAATATGAATTTATAATCAAAATATAAGAATGCCTTAAAGCACTATGAAACCTACTTGCATTTCTCGTATCAAATAGAAGAAAACAATGAAAAGTTACCTCTTCTGACCTCAATCAATTCGTCTCTCGCTGTCCCGTGTGCAACTCTGCAACTACAAAATCCCCTGCTCAGCCACACAATAGAGCACTATGAAATACAGATTCGTTATGCACTTTAATGTAACAAAACTCTAAAAATTAACAAATTATCACCTCAAGTAACTCGTTTCTGGGTCTGGACTCTACAGCTATAACATCTCCTGCTCAGTCGCTACAAACTCTTCCTCAGAACACACGCTTACAAAACACAAAAATAACACATGCAAAGTAATAGAGATGCATAGCAAGTGGCTTAACTCTATATTAAATGACCAAAGTACCCTGGCCATGCATGGCCACCAATCCATTCCAGTGCCTTCACCTCGAGCCAGATGCCATTTAATGCATTTAATTTGTATTCATGCATTACGTACGTCTACCTGCCAGTTTTTATAAACTATGCCTTTGGTTAAATTTATTTAATCAATTTATGCGCTCGCATTTTCCTGATATTTTAATGCATTTAATCTACATTCATGGATTACGTACCTCTAGCCGCCAACTTTACACACTATGCCTTTGGTTAAATTTATTTAATCAATTTTATGTACCCATTTTCCTAATTTTTAAAACAAAAAATGATTTATAAAGGTTACTTCTAATTAATAGAAAAATAGATACCTAATTTTCCAATATACTAGCTCCAAATTCAAACTATACAAAAATAAGTAATATACATATATCGAAATGTGATTGGTCAGATGTCGCCATTTAAAAGATTCCAGCTAATGGCTAGTGACTTCGGGCCACGGGCAGAACTAATAAATACCATAATATTTTAGTTTAATTTAATTCTCTAATTTAACAAGGGCTTTTATCTTTATAACCTTAAATTAACAACATAATCAAACAAGACACTAATCTCGAGCTTAACTCAAATGGACAGACCAAGCCTCATATGGCAACATGGTCAGAGCAAAGCACAGAGGGGCATTACATCTATTTGTATATTCTTCCCTATGACAAAAGATAAATGATCCTATTCTTTCACTTCGTAGTTTTGGAAAAAGTCTTGAAACTGGAAATACCCTATTGCCTTCAATCAACAGTCACTTATCCTTACTTGAATTGTTATTTGGCATTGTAATTCAATGGGTTTTAATTAATTTTGGGTTGACCCATCCTCTGTCCAGACATATCTACTTAGTGCCTTTCCAAGTGGGCTCTCGAGCAATATTTCTTATCTAATTAAAGATTTTGTGCAAGTTCTTCCAGCTCTCTCTCTTATTTTTAGGCTTTGCATTCAAATTAAATCTAGGTCCAAATCTCTCTCTATGTCAAGGTGCCCTCATTTGTTAACCTTGTGAGTGGAGTCTTATGTGGTATTTCTTTACTCTACCAAATTTAGGCATAAACTTCTCAGGCTGAATATGCACATATAGATTTCACCCCTGTGTCTCCATTTCTTGGTGTCGGCCCAAGTTTTCCAACCTAATCGGCCCTGTCTTTGAAAGTTGAAGTTTCTCCTAAGTCATTAGCATAGTTCTCTCTGTCTTTTCAGACCCTTTCATTGTTGCAGTTCATCTGTGGGATTTAATCATATGTACCACATGGTTGATGTGATTGAATCCTTGGATCTAAAGAAAATTTTCTTAACATAATTACCACTTCCTACTTGAATTTTTACCAAATCCCAAATGTTATTCACAAGACTGAAGGAAAATGGTTTCTCACATTTTGACTACCATAATCATCTCAAACTTAGAGTAAGCTTGGCTCGCACGTCTTCCCTGATGCCATCAATGAGCAAATTGTTCTAGTGAAGAAGTTGAGGACCAACAAGTAGATTATTAAGTCTCTTTGTCTACACAATGTTTCAAACCTTTTCCAATCACCTCCATTCAATTGAAGCAAAGGGAAATTGATGTTATTGGATACGGTGTTTAGATGAGCTCTTTCCCATACTTGGGTGATCTAACTATTTGGTCAGTAATAGTCATTTTTCCTCTACTTGTTTGTATGGGTGAATTTATCTTGGTTATTGTTCAAATGGAAGTGATGTTTATTTATGGAGTCATTCTTGATTTCATGGTTGTCGTGATTGCTTGTTCGTGTAGGTTAAATGATAATTTGATGGTTCTATCTTAATGTGACCTCCTCTTGAGTTATTTTGGTTTGAGGATACTTTTATTTGTTGAAGCAACATAAAGACAACATAGATGGAGGGGCACTACAAAGGGTATGTGCAGGATCATCATGAAAAAAACAGGCCCTTAAGTGGTGAAAAATTTAGAAAAATCAGAGTTAGGCAACTTGACGTAAAAATTTGAAAAAGTTATCTAGATATTATTTCAAAAATATGTAAGAATAGAATATGTAGCAAATTGAATGTAGTTTCTAAACTGCTAGGTTTATTTAAAAAAAATTATTTGGTGAAATTTTGAAAATTTCAATGCAAGAGTACTTAAATTCTCGTGGAAAATAAGAAGTAGGTGTCTATCCCACCACCCCAACTACACAATAAAATGATAATATGTTTTTATAGGATTTTAGGATATAAGTAGAGTGACCTTGGCGTCCCAATGTGATGCATTTTTTTTGTAATTTTTTCCAACTAAATAATTAATTATGAATTTTTTATTACAAATTTTAAAAAATATAAAAACTTGTATGTTTGGCCACCTTAACTTGGTCAAAACTTCATGAATTTTTTATTTATTTATAATCCTATAGTATGTGAAGCATAGAATGTGATGCATGTTTCAGATTCAAAAAATGTGATAATCATGAAAGTTAAGTAGATGTTTTTCAACTAGCCTATCAATCGACTTTAGTTATAATTCAAATAGAAAATGAATAATAATTATTTATTAAATTCAAAATAAAGCATAATTTATATTGGTGGAAAGTTGAGAATCTCCTTTAAAAACCCTTTTCATTTCATCAATTTTGGGTAAAAAAAAGTCATTAGCCACATACCCTACACATACCCATCATATCACCACTTTCTGGCCCGTCATGATCCTGCACATACCCCTAAACTAAATAGAACTGAAAGTGTCATAAAGAAATCTACCACATGATAATAACTAGACATGAAGTTCTCAAACTGACTGAAGAAGTCAATTTGGAAGCATTCATCAGGAGCCAACAAGAGCGATCAAGAGAAAGATAGATTTCAAGTTTGTTAAACAAGGAGTTTAACACGTCCACCTCATGAAATCAACATTTAGTCAACTGAACAAAATCCTCAAAGATAGGATGCTATTATGATATCAAAAGATCTCAAATTGCATAATCATTTCATCATTATTCATCATTAAAAAGCAAGACATTTAATGCAAAATATCATTTCTAATATATCCTCCAATTAGTTAAATATAAGGAAAAAACAAACAAACATTCAAGCATATAGTCTACCACCAACATAGTTAATTAATATATAATAAAGTCTTTGAAAACATAAAAAGGATTAATTAGAGTGTCATTTCATGCACTCATCATTTCTCCCCCTTGTGTTGTCAACCATGTCCTCGTGGTTGAGGATTTGGCAAATCCCTATTTCTGCCTACCAACCAAGTAACTAGATCACCACATGACTGCATATATTGTAGGAATTTGTTCTTCAATGAGAATATCCATTTTTTTATTTAATTCTCCTCAGAAAATCTCTCAAATTTTCTCCAATAAACTATGGTGGATTAGTCAATGTAGGTGCAAGTGCAATGAACAAGGGTGGTTTGAACATCATTCCAACCCAATTAGTATTTTTCTCTATGGCTTCTATCAACAATCTCACTCTTGTGAGACTCCAAGTAATGTTTCTTGGAGATATTGGTTCCCTCCTTCTTAATGATACTGGAATGTTGTACCTTTCTCTTATTGCAGTCAAGGCTCTATGTGGGAGATGATCCTAAACATTTCTTAAGACTCAAATGATTTTAGTCAAGTTTCTCTTGTAAACTGGTGCCACATTATCTCTTAGTGCAAAATTATTTGAATGCAGCTCTGAAATCCATAGACCATGGAGTTTCATTCCTCATTAGAATTCCTAG
>VDFB02121473.1:0-17033 GCA_007258455.2 Sequoia sempervirens | reverse complement strand
TAGACTTTGGTGAAAGATTTTGATCATGCTTTGGAATAAATTTTTGAGATATGCCCTCTAACTCATTAGGTGATGTGGAGACATTTTCAACATGATCATAGGTCAATGGATCATGCATGAAGGTGTTTTGGGGTGTTTGAATCGTTGGTTGGATGGATGGGTTGTTTGGTGCATTGTTTGATGGTATCAATATGTTCTGGCGGGCGAAGTAGGCTTCTACTTGCTTTTGTATGAACAATGATTGTTGTTCATTTTGTTGTTGTTGCGCTAGGATTTGTGCTTGTTGTTGTGCTTGTTGTTGTTCCAACAATGCTTGTTGTTGTGCTTGCTGTTCTTCTGCTTCTTGCTGCTCTTGGTATTGTTCTAACGCTTGCTGATATGCGAGTTGTGCAAAGTAATGTGCTTGTGCTTGCACTCATGCTTGGGCATCTTTTGTAGCTTGAGCAGCTTGTGTAGCTAGTTGTTGTTGTTGCAACAAAGCTTGGGATTGTGCCTCTTGTTGTGCTTGTTTTTGTAGCAATGTTTGAGCTTGATTTTGCTGTGAAGCTTGAGAAGCGTGTGTGGCTATAGGCGCTTGCTGAATTGTTTGATATTGTTGGAGCAATTGTTGGTATGCTTTGAATGCAGCGTTGTAATGGCTTACTTGGCTTGGTTGCAATGGTGGTGGTGGTGGGATCGAAATTGTGTTGGATAGAGTGGTGGGAGTTTGAGATGCGCTTAGAGCGATGGTGGTGGTGGGAGGTTGCAATGTAAGGGGTGTGATGGGGGTAGTGGAAGTTTGAGGTATAGTGGATGTAGTGGTTGGAGTGAATGTGGTGATAGGTGCATTTGGGATGGGTGAAGTGATAGGAATGGTGGGACTAGGTGAAGTGGTAGGAATGGTAGAGATGAGTGAAATAGTGGGTCTTTGAGAGACCGTATTTTGATTAGCTATCATGCATTGGTTTGATGTGGATGGTGTGTTTGAAAGATGTGATGTACCCCCTTGGTTGGATGAATTGATTTGGATGGGGCGATTTATGTTAGGGAAAGGTGGAAATTTAGGTAAAGGGGAGATCCCTAAACCAAAATATGGTGTTGATGTGGTGGGAGGTGTGAATGGTTTGAATGGTGGAAAATTTTCTTGTGCAAATGAAGAGACAAATCCGTAAGGTCTCTCTATTTCGGACGAGCTTGCTTGTACCAAAGGTCTAGACACTTGCGTGTCAAGAGAAAATGATGAGGTGGTATGGTAAGGAACCTCAGATGTATCGATAAATCCAAGTGGGTTGTAAAGTGGATTTTGATGCGTGTTGAAGAGGGTATCATCCTCATTGATAGTAGGTTCTATGGTGGTAATGGAAGTGGTTGATTATGGAAGGGTGTTTTGGTCATTTGGTACAAGAAGCTCATCCTCAATAGTGTTGAGAATTGATGGATTTATTTTAGCCATTGCGCGAAGAAACTTTTGTAGTTTTGGTTGTTTGAGCATCTCAAGAACTTCTTCCTCACTTAGTTCTGTTGGTGTGATGTCTTCCACCAAGACCTCTTTTTGTGGATCGTGTGTAGTGATAGTGAGGTCTGGAAGTGGTGTGTTTTGGATTTCTCGAATGTTTTGGCTTAGATCACTTGTGGTTGATGTTTCTTGATTTAACTCCATGTTCCTCTTGTGTTGTGATCTTGTTTGAACCATAAAAGAGCAAACTAGGATGTGTAAAAGATCAAAGATGTGAAGATGAAAGGTGTATGATATATGGGTGAGAATGGAAGTTTTGAATTTGTATTGAAAATCTTGATGTGATGCTAGTTACTTTGGGTTTGCTTTGATTGATGTTTAGACTTTGAATTCTGTCTTTTGAATGTTGATGTTTGAGCAAGAGATATCCCCAAGATGTTTGGATGATGATCTAAAAAAGATAACTAATGCTCATAAAGGATAATTTGATTTAGGAGTGAGAATAGGATGTGTCTACTCACAAGTTAACCAAAAGATAATCCAAATTAGTGATGGGAGAAGGATGCATCTATCCACCATTAATTTGAACAAAGTGATAATTCAACTAAGCGTGTGCAAAAGGATTCATTCACACACACTTGAGCTGAACAAGTTTGATGTTGATGTTTGAAGAATTCAAAGTCTCATGTTTGAAAAGTTTTGATGTCTACCAAAGGAGCCTAGCATAGTTGTGTCAAGATTTTCTCAAAATGTTGGTGAGATGTTTATGGTTGCTGATGTTTTTGATGGATGAATGTTTGTTTTGATCTTAGAATGACCCTAGTTTAGACTTTTGTTTAACAAGACCAAGGTATTGAAGAACATGTTATGCCCTAAGCAAGATATCCAATCCCTTGAAACAATCTTGGATTTTGTGTGTAGTAAAATGAATATAAAGTGGGGTTGTCTCTTGAAGCATGTCTATAGAAATTAGCCAACAACTTTTCTCTAAAATCATATAACCTTTTGAGTCTTTGTTGATGTTGTTTTGGGCTAAGTTTCTTTTTCTTGGTTTTTTGTATCTTGACTCATGAGAAATCATTGAAAGACATGTGTGGGGCTCCACTGTTTATCTTTTCTTTTTAAATTTCGACTTTTACCAAATACACTTTCTTGATTATGTTTCAAACTAAAGATGTCCTATGTCAAAATTCCTTTCTTCCCACAAAGTGTTGTATGGGAGTTCGGCAAATTGAGGCAAAGGGATTTCCTTTAGGTTAACCCTGCAGAAGTTAGAGCAAATGTGACGCATATATAAATCTTCAAGTGCTAAGAAAACCCTAAGCACATAATCCCAAGGAAAGCAACAACACTTAAATTTGTCGTTGCATTTGGCTCTATCAAAAGGGGTTTGAAATTTGCATGATCATGTTTAAGTGTTTGTTTTCCAATGCTTCACAACAAGCATGTGTTTTTGTAACCTAAAGCATGTACAATCCTATGGATGTGATAGAATAATGTTTGTTGAGTCCCCACTTGGACAGTCCAAATTTACTTACTTTAAGGATGGTTAGATGCTTGACCACCTGCCCCCTCCACGACACTCACTTATATGGGGCGCCTACACCAACACTCCATGAAACTCCCATGGCATGCTTCACCCTACTAAAAGCCGTAAAATTGTGGGCGGCTTCAAAATGACCGTTTCTGCACCAATAAACAGAGCAGGGATTTTGGCCTTTTCTAAGGGTTTTAATAAGGACTTTCCGCTCAGGAGATTGACTCCATACAAAGAAGAGTCCCTCGATCCATCTTGTCTGAGCCAATCGCGATAATGGCGCTTAACCAATACCCACATTTATATCCCTACTGAAATAATACTCTTTGGCTTTAGAGTGTTACCGGTTGAGTCGTTCCCTTGGGTGAGTACTTTTTCCCCAAGGCAGGCCCTCTAGGATAAACAAAATCAAATGAAGAACAATATTCGTAACTCGATCAATCCTTGTAGGTAACAAGGAGAGAGAATATACGCAACAAAGCCCCCACTCACACTCGCACAATAGTTTGTTCAATTTTAAGCCCAAATCGAAGTGTGGAGGTGATTGCTTTATCTCAACCCAAAGTCATGGAAAAGACCTTTTGATTCTTAAGATCGCTATAAAGCGCGAGAGAAGCGCATACGTCCTTTTCCAATGGCTTTAGTCTAAGTAAGCCCTCACAAACAAACAAAGCTACACTTGTTCTTTTTAAACCCTCAAAGCAATTATGATTTCATTTTAAAGCACCAAATGAAGTGTGAGAAATTGCCTTGTTCAATTGTTAATCCAATAAACCAAATCTAGTAAGTTGTGATCCTAAAGTTCATTTTAGCCTTTGCAAGAAATGAAAAAGGTTCTTTTTAAGCCCAATTGAAAACTAGTGTCCTAAGAAGGAGAAGGATGACAAATTCTTTGAAGAAGTGTTAAAAAACACTTAAGTGTTAAAAAACACTTTGATTAGATAAAATATTATCCCCATGCTCCTCTTTCTTTTGATTTCGATTTCCAACCTGCAAAAGTGATCAAAATGTTAGATGAGATCAAAAGAAACAAAAGGATATAGGGGTTAGACAAACCATTTACCAAAACACCCTAAAACTTAGCCAAGTTATCATGTGTTTTTACTTTAAATGCAAATTTGAAAATTTTAACTAATTTATAGTTAAGAAACACTTACACCATTGGATAGCTTACGAAATTCTACCCTATTTCAAAAAAAAAGCATCAAAAAAGACCTTCGTATGACCAAGATATGGTCATTTTAAACCGACTCAAGGGCTGCTTAAAACAGTTGATCATGGGCTACCGCAGAATAATCATATGCACCGCAAGAAATGATCATGAGCTACAGAATGATTAAATGCACTATAGGAATGATTAAAGGTGCTATAACAGTGATCACAAGTGCTATAACAGTGATTAAAGGTGCTGCAAGAATGATTAAGGGTGCTATAACAGTGATCACGGGTGCTAAAACGCAGATTTATGAACAAAACTGTAAAAACGGTAAAAATTTTAAACTGTTGAATATGTCGATTAGCCCTCCTTCTAGTGCCAATATGTGAACTCCCTATTCGGTACGCCTACAAAAACACAACAACAAACAATGTTAGAGAATCATTTTGTAAGCATGAACAAGGATTCCCCATGAAATCCATTCACAAAGCTAAAAAATAGGAAATAAAACAAAGAAAACAATGAACATAATGGAAATATGAAATCCTACTTAGCATGTAAACACTTGATCCCATGGGGAGTTGGTGCAAATAGGTGTGTGGAGATTTGCCCTTTCCCAACTCCTTGAATGCAAATGTTGATTGAAGATGATTGATCCACTTGATAAGTCCCTGAATGAGCTCCAAAATCTGCAATAAACCAATTAAGAAGATGGATGGAATTTGAGAGATATTTGTGCATAATAACTTTGCATAATTGTGGATGATCAAATGCATGGTGAAGCATTCTATTTATAGACTGTTGAAATGGAAACAAAGCCAAAATAGAGCAATGTGGGACAAAGATTTGGCCAATGGAAAAATGCCACTTGTCCCAATGTGATTGGATGAGGAATTAGCAAGTTTTGACAAATGTGCCAATAAATGCATTTTTTGAATTTGAATTTTGAGAAAAGACATGTAAGAGGGGGAAAGAAAATTGCATTGAATGCCACTTGGCTCAAGGCAAGGACATGTAAGAAGAAGTAAATGCCTTGTTGGAAGGGATTTGTCATTCAAATTTTGAATTTGAATAGAAGAATATTCCCAAAAGATGCCTTGTTGAGGGAAATGAAGATTTTAATAAATCAATAAATTGATTTATTTGAAAAGGGAGATATCTAGAGAATGCAAGTGGGAGATTAGTATTTAGAATCATGGTTAGACAAATAAATGATGATTATGTTAGTTTAATGATGATTATTAGGAAGTTTGACTTATTTTGACTTAGATTTTTGGATTAATTTAAATCAAACAAGAGAGGAAATGATTTAATGAGTTTAATTAAATAAACATGTTTTGATTATTTAATTAAAGAGATTGAAGCAAGATTAAATTAAATAAGATTTTAATTTATTCAATTTAATAAATAGATTTTTAGAGATTTAATTAAATAAAATTAATTATTTTAATTAAATAGGATAGAGAATGATTTAAGAGACTTTAATTAAACACATGACGGTTTAATTAAGAGAAGAAATAAATGAATTTAATCAAATAAAAGATATTCAATTAAAATGGTTAGGTCGTGGAATGATTTAGGAAGAAACGATGTTAGTAGATCAAAGTTAGATGTGCAATGTCAACTTGTACATTTTGCATGTCTACATTTTGACCCTCTTTCAAGCAATGTACTTGTTGCATTGATTCAAAGAATGATCTTGTCATGATCAAAATAATAAAAAAAACTGATTTTTCAAATGCCCCACTATTGCCCCAGTGAGAAGAATTGCACTGGTATATTGCCCCCTCGAGATGTTGAATGGGAATGCCAATTGCCAATCAAAATTGCGATAAAATGCGAGAGGAGTGGTTGATGTAGATGAATGGACATTCATTAGCTGTGGGTAGCTTCATGTACCAACTGGGATAGAAATGTTAGTAAAGATAGAATAATGTGATAGAAGAATGAAAGAATGAGATGATCATGCAAATGGTGATGACTACTTGTCGTGGAGTTGGGATTTTCAAAGGGCGGATTTCCTTATGTTTGATAATATACGCAGTATGATGCATCAAGGTATCAAGAACCAGGTTGGCGTTGTACCTAGTGTGATGGACTTTGACTCGACAAATCGGATAGGAGTATTCTTGTTCACACCTGACATACGGAACCCTGTCCAGAAAATAGTTCAAATATTTCAAATATCTCGGACCAAAACATAGGAAGGCGAGCCTTTCTATGTGGTCAACAAGAAACTTAAAACACCCTCGCTACAGACTAAACAAAAACACGCATGACCAAGGTTATATTACAAAGATATCCAACAAGCACAACAGACAAAAGATAATGATCGTTGCCCCATTCCTATCTCTCTAAATCCTTCATTCAGACATCATCGAGAGGTCCTTGGAATGAGCACAATGAGATAAATCAAACAAGATAAAGTAAGTGAGCAAACAAACTAATGTTCTTCGTACCGTTAGCCGAGAGAAATGATGTTTCGAAAGATGGGAGCCGAAACTTATTGTCAAAAGATAATGTCCATTGTCGGAACGGATCCTAGGACATGTTAATGACACGTCGTTTCATTTACCCAAAGTGGTTGGTTTGATAAAAGTGCCCATTGTCGGAACGGATCCTAGGACATGCTTTTATCAAACGATGATGAAATTGATTTATGATTTATATGCCATTGATAAGAAAAGAGTTGACCAACTTGCTTGCTGACTGACCTATACTT
Source organism: Sequoia sempervirens (assembly GCA_007258455.2). Taxonomy (NCBI): domain Eukaryota; kingdom Viridiplantae; phylum Streptophyta; class Pinopsida; order Cupressales; family Cupressaceae; genus Sequoia; species Sequoia sempervirens. Next base: position 10,183 of record VDFB02121473.1, on the reverse strand, counting down.
GAGATTTTGACAGTTTAGGTTTTCACATTTGACTGCTAGACTTGTTTTTGACTGTTTTACCAAAGGCGAGGGTGATGATGATTGGATTATCGCGAAAGTGTGTTTAGATGAGGTGGATGGATTTTTTTTTCAAATATTTGGATGTTTTTGGAGTTTTGCAATATTTCGAGGTCAGTTTTTTGGTATTTTTCGAGATTTCAACGTTTTGATTTTCAATTTTCCAATGCTTTGGGGTTTTCCGAGATTTTGACCAAGAGACTAACCTAGGGACCTATCCTAGGGGCCTCGGGGGTTGATCAACAGATTAACTTTTCCTACGTTATATACATAGAGACCACATAGTTTGACTAATGACTTGACTGAATTACAAATGAAGATATACATGATGAAAATGTCGGGCTTATTATGATGGACTCATAGGATCACCTTAAATGTCTCTCGAGGATAATCAAAGATCAAATCTTGCTCTACGCTCAAGCTCAGATGACGAAGTTCACAAGACTAATTGCTTTTGACTTTGAATGACTTTTTGACTTATTTTTGGATTTTGATATGTTTTGAATGTTTTTGCATTTTCGCATGATTTTGATGATTTGGTTATGGACATGTGTGATGATATCAGTGTTCTATTTATGATTTTTGTTGAAGACCAAGCTAAGGTCGATCGATCAGGTCGATGGATTGATGATGATGATAACATTGTTGAGGATACACAAAAATGAAAGGATTTTTTGATCAGGATTGATGACGATAACATTGTTGAGGATGCACAACAATGCAAAGATAAGATGATGATGGATTGATGATGATAACATTGTTGAGGATGCAAAACAATGCAAGGATAGTGTTAAGCAACACAATGATATGCTGAGATGATGATTTTTTGATTGGATTTGATTGATCACGATTGATGGAGCTTGGTTTCAAACAAAAGATGTTTGGATGATTTGATGTGACGTTTGGCATGCAGCTTAGATGAGACTGATATTGATTGTTTGGACCAATGTTCGATAAAAGATGAAGACTGATAAGGACATGTTCTCGTCAAAATGTGCCATGGGCTAGTGATTTGGATTTTGGATCACAAATGCTTTGACCAATTTGGTTTCATGTTTTCCAATGTTCGGATCGCCACATAAGTCGGAGGACATAGACCAAGATTTATTCTCGAAGCAAGATGTACATATTTGCCCCCATTGTCTAGCAATGTATGGAATGTGATGGGTGGATTCTTGGATAAGTGTATGGATGGATGGATATGGTAAGCATGCAAAGGATGCCAAAGATTATCCTGTGATATGATAAGGTGCTTGATAAAGAATACTCATTTGATAATGCTTCATGGCTCGACAATGTCAGATAGGATAGATTAATGAAAGTGACCCATGTCAAGATGTTTACCATAAGCAAGCCGCAAGTGTGTGCCCCCAAAATTTGATCAAGATCAAGATAACTTGACCATGGATGCATGGATGAAAATGGATTGATCAATGGTTCATGGATGGATGGATTTATTATGGATAAGATGGATGGAATGCTCGATTTATTATGGATGGATGAGATGAGACAAGCCATCCGAACCGCACACATAGATGCTCGACTTTCCTCATGACGACATGTTTGCCAGGTTTCACTTCATGGTCTGCCCAAAGCCATCGTGAGTGGCTTCTACCAGAGGACTATTTTTTATCTTCTTTAATCAAGCTAATCCTTTTGATTTTCATATTTTGATTTTTTGTATTTTTTTTGATTTTTTCGAAAGATTTTAAGCTCATGTTGAATCATGAGGTGTTGCTGATGTAGATGCTTCTATCATAATGTGCCATCGATATCCCACATGAAGAAGTTGCTTTGCTAAGATACGTGCACTTGAATGCAACTTTTGAGATCCCTGATCTGCTTCGTTGATACCGGAGTTGACTTTGTCTTTGTGCGCACATCGCAATAGATTGCCTTCTGAATCCTTATGATGAAGGGTTGTTGCCAATACACGGTCAATGTAAGAATTGGATATCATGCGTGGAGGCGTGGATGGAGTGTGTTTAGGGATAAGAGATGGATTGGTTGATAGTTTGAAACCTTTGACTTTCCAAACTTGGGAAGATGAGCAATGATAGGTGGATATGGAAGTGTGCATGGAATTAGGACCAACTGCTTGATACACTTTGTACGTTGCTTGAAAAGCCTGCTTTTTCTTTTGCGGACATCCTTGATAGATACTTTTCCCTCTTTTATTTTGCCCCATAGTTTCTTTGACTAATGGAGTTTGATAGGGATGATTTTTCTTTGTATTCTTTGGTATCCATTTGTATTTTATTTGTCCATTCTGCTTCTCAGCTTCTTTTGCTTTGATAACGTTCTTTTTGCTTTGATTCAAATCTTCCTTTTGACATTGGTCCCAATTCATGGATGGGGTGATGGGTGGATGAAGATTCATGATGTGGCTGGTTGTAGTATTGACACGAGTTTCATCATAAGGACTCTTTGTGCTCCCTATGTCGACGTTTGCTTGAGATGAAGTTGCCCCCATTATGGTAGAAGTAGTACCCTCATGCTTTGATTCTGCATGTTCAAAGAGCTCCTGTTTAGAGTGAATTCTCTGATAAATGACCACCGTAGATGATGTTATTTTGATTGGATGCTCTGCTAACTCTAAAATATCTTGTTCTATTTGATTTGCTTCCTTGAGTGGATAATGTTCAATATCTTTATTCATGATGTCCTCAATCTGAATTTGGGACATATTTGATCCTGATGTTGACAACTCCATTTGATTGTAGGAGTTAAGAATCTGCTCTTTTTGTGTAACACAATCTTGTTCTAGATGAAGATCATCTACGTGTCCATCTATAGAAAGCATCTCATGGGTAGATGGAGGACTATGTGCTATATGGATATGATCATCTTGCATAGATAGGAGAGTGTCCATTAGATCATTGTAGTATCTTATAGATATGAATTCTTGATCTTGATTTATTTCGGGGTTGCTCTCGACATGCTTTGGACCAGGTTCTTGACATGGGTCAATTTCAAAGGATGGATTGCTTACAAATGGTTTTTGGATGTCGACATTAGGCATGGTCAAGTTCAAGGTTCCTTCAGCATCTGTAACCATGAGGTCAAAGGGGATCAACATGTTTTGAAAATGACCATTGCTAGACCTTGGTGAAAGATTTTGATCATGCTTTGGAATAAATTTTTGAGATATGTCCTCTAACTCATTAGGTGATGTGGAGACATTTTCAATATGATCATAGGTCAATGGATCATGCATGAAGGTGTTTTGGGGTGTTTGAATCGTTGGTTGGATGGATGGGTTGTTTGGTGCATTGTTTGATGGTATCAATATGTTCTGGCGGGGGCGAAGTAGGCTTCTACTTGCTTTTGTATGAACAACGCTTGTTGTTCATTTTGTTGTTGTTGCACTAGGATTTGTGCTTGTTGTTGCGCTTGTTGTTGTGTTTGCTGTTGTTCCCACAATGCTTGTTGTTGGGCTTCTAGTTCTGCTGCTTCTTGCTGCTCTTGGTATTGTTCTAACACTTGCTGATATTCGAGTTGTTGGGCTGCTTGTTGTTGTGCAAAGTACTGTGCTTGTGCTTGTGCTCGTGCTTGGGAATCTTGGGCATCTTTTGCAGCTTGAGCCACTTGTGCGGCTTGTGCAGCTTGTGCAGCTTGAGCAGCTTGTGCAGCTTGAGCAGCTTGTGCGGCTTGTGCGACTTGAGCAGCTTGTTGTTTTTGTTGCAACAAAGCTTGGGCTTGTGCCGCTTGTTGTGCTTGTTGTTGTTGTAGTGATGTTTGAGCTTGATTTTGCTGTGAAGCTTGAGAAGCGTACGTGGTTATAGGTGCTTGCTGAATTATTTGATATTGTTGGAGAAATTGTTGGTATGCTTTGAATGCAGCGTTGTAATGGCTTACTTGGCTTGGTTGCAATGGTGGTGGTGGTGGGATCGAAATTGTGTTGGGTGGAGTGGTGGGAGTTTGAGATGCGCTTAGAGCGATGGTGGTGGTGGGAGGTTGCGATGTAAGGGGTGTGATGGGGGTAGTGGAAGTTTGAGGTATAGTGGATGTAGTGGTTGGAGTGAATGTGGTGATAGGTGCATTTGGGATGGGTGAAGTGATAGGAATGGTGGGACTAGGTGAAGTGGTAGGAATGGTAGAGATGAGCGAAATAGTGGGTCTTTGAGAGACCATATTTTGATTAGCTATCATGCGTTGGTTTGATGTGGATGGTGTGTTTGAAAGATGTGATGTACCCCCTTGGTTGGATGAATTGATTTGGATGGGGCGATTTATGTTAGGGAAAGGTGGAAATTTAGGTAAAGGGGAGATCCCTAAACCAAAATATGGTGTTGACGTGGTGGGAGGTGTGAATGGTTTGAATGGTGGAAAATTTTCTTGTGCAAATGAAGAGACAAATCCGTAGGGTCTCTCTATTTCGGATGAGCTTGCTTGTACCAAAGGTCTAGACACTTGTGTGTCAAGAGAAATTGATGAGGTGGTATGGTAAGGAACCTCAGATGTATCGATAAATCCAAGTGGGTTGTAAAGTGGATTTTGATGAGTGTTGAAGAGGGTATCATCCTCATTGATAGTAGGTTCTATGGTGGTAATGGAGGTGGTCGATTGTGGAAGGGTGTTTTTGTCATTTGGTACAAGAAGCACATCCTCAATAGTGTTGAGAATTGATGGATTTATTTTAGTCATTGCGCGAAGAAACTTTTGTAGTTTTGGTTGTTTGAGCATCTCAAGAACTTCTTCCTCACTTAGTTCTGTTGGTGTGATGTCTTCCACCAAGACCTCTTTTTGTGGATCGTGTGTAGTGATAGTGAGGTCTGGAAGTGGTGTGTTTTGGATTTCTAGAATGTTTTGGCTTAGATCACTTGTGGTTGATGTTTCTTGATTTAACTCCATGTTCCTCTTGTGTTGTGATCTTGTTTGAACCATAAAAGAGAAAACTAGGATGTGTAAAAGATCAAAGATGTGAAGATGAAAGGTGTATGATATATGGGTGAGAATGGAAGTTTTGAATTTGTATTGAAAATCTTGATGTGATGCTAGGTACTTTGGGTTTGCTTTGATTGATGTTTAGACTTTGAATTCTGTCTTTTGAATGTTGATGTTTGAGCAAGAGATATCCCCAAGATGTTTGAATGATGATCTAAAAAAGATAACTAATGCTCATAAAGGATAATTTGATCTAGAAGTGAGAATAGGATGTGTCTACTCACAAGCTAACCAAAAGATAATCCAAATTAGTGATGGGAGAAGGATGCATCTATCCACCATTAATTTGAACAAAGTGATAATTCAACTAAGCATGTGCAAAAGGATTCATTCACACACTTGAGTTGAACAAGTTTGATGTTTGAAGAATTCAAAGTCTCATGTTTGAAAAGTTTTGATGTCTACCAAAGGAGCCTAGCATAGTTGTGTCAAGATTTTCTCAAAATGTTGGTGAGATGTTTATGGTTGATGATGTTTTTGATGGATGAATGTTTGTTTTGATCTTAGAATGACCCTAGTTTAGACTTTTGTTTAACAAGACCAAGGTATTGAAGAACATGTTATGCCCTAAGCAAGGTATCCAATCCCTTGAAACAATCTTGGATTTCGTGTGTAGTAAAATGAATATAAAGTGGGGTTGTCTCTTGAAGCATGTCTATAGAAATTAGCCAACAACTTTTCTCTAAAATCATATAACCTTTTGAGTCTTTGTTGATGTTGTTTTGGGCTAAGTTTCTTTTTCTTGGGTTTTTGTATCTTGACCTTGCGAGAAATCATTGAAAAGACATGTGTGGGGCTCAATTGCTTATCTTTTCTTTTAATGACTTCTTTTTACCAAATACACTTTCTTGATTATGTTTCAAACTAAAGATGTCCTATGTCAAAATTCCTTTTCTTCCCACAAAGTGTTGTGTGGGAGTTCCAAGAAATTGAGGCAAAGGGATTTCCTAGGTTAACCCTAGTTAGAGCAAATGACGATATAAATTCAAGTGCTAAGAAACCTCTAAGGACATAATCCCAAGGGAAAGCAACAACACTTAAATTTGTCAAAAGGTATTTTATCTATCAAAAGGGGTTTGAAATTTGCATGATCATGTTTAAGTGTTTGTTTTCCAATGTTTACGAACAAGTATGTGTTTTTGTAACCCAAAAGCATGTACAATCCTATGGATGTGATAGACAATGTTTGTTGAGTCCCCACTTGGACAAGTCCAGCTATGCCTACTTTTAACGGATGGTTAGATGCTTGACCCCACTGGCTCCCTTCCATGGCACTCACTTATATGGGGCAGCCAAGCACCAACACCCATGAAACTCCCATGGCATGCTTTCCATCTCTACTAAAAGCCGTAAAATTATGGGGCAGCTTCAGAACGACCGTTCTTGCACCAACAAATAGATAGGATTTTGGCATTTTCTAAACAAGGGTTTTAATAAGGACTTTCCATTCGTAGGAGTTGACCCAACGTGGCAAGAGTCCCCTTTCGGATCCATATTGTTGGAGTCAACCGCGTGATATTGGTGTTTCTTCCAATATCCACATTTATATCCCAGCTGGAAATACTCTTGGCTTCTTTGAGGCTACTTGGGTTGAGCTGCTCCAGTGAGTACTCTTTTCCCTCAAGGTAGTCTCTAGATAGTCAAAAGAGAACAGCAAATACACTCCCACCACTTCAACTCTTTAGGTCACAAGGAGAGAGAATATACGCAGAATAAAATCCCCCACTCACACTTTACGTGCCTTGCCTTTAACAAATCGAAGTGGAGGATTGTTTTGTCTGAATTCCCAAAGTCATGGAAAAGACTTTTTGATTCTCAAGATCGCTATAAAGCGCGAGAGAAGCGCATACGTCCTTTTCCAATGGCTTTAGTCTAAGTAAGCCCTCACAAACAAACAAAGCTACACTTGTTCTTTTTAAAACCTCAAAGCAATGATAGATTACTTAAAGCACCAAATGAAGTGTGAGAAATTGCCTTGTTCAATTGTTAATCCAATAAAACCAAATCTAGTAAGTTGTGATCCTAAAGTTCATTTTAACCTTTGCGAGAAATGAAAAAAGGTTCTTTTTAATCCCAATTGAAAACTAGTGTCCTAAGAAGGAGAAGGATGACAAATTCTTTGAAGAAGTGTTAAACAAACACTTAAGTGTTAAAAAACACTTTGATTAGATAAAATATCATCCATGTTCTCTTCTTTTGATTTTGATTTCCAACCTACGAAAGTGATCAAAATGTTAGATGAGATCAAAAGAAACAAAAGGATATAGGGGTTAGACAAACCATTTACCAAAACACCCTAAAACTTAGCCAAGTTATCATGTGTTTTTACTTTAAATGCAAATTTAAAAAATTTAACTAATTTATAGTTAAGAAACACTTACACCATTGGATAGCTTGTAAAATTCTACCCTATTTAAAAAAGAAAAGCATCAAAAAGACCTACGTATGACCAAGATATGGTCATTTTAAAATTGACTCTAAAAACACTAAAATAGTGATCATATGCGGATTAATGAATAGTGCTGTCAAAAAACAGCGAAATTTTATAAAAAAAAACGTGTTAGATTTGAGGTATATGCCCTCCTTCTAGCGCCAATATGTGAACCATTTGAATCTAGACCTTGCACAAACACAATAAACATGCAAACAATTAGATCAAACACAAGGTTAGAAACAAATGATTCCTCAAGAAATTCATTTGAAATTTGCAAAAGATAAGAAATGAAAATGAAGAACACAAATGAAACAATTAAATCCTATCTAATGCAAGCAAACTATTGATCTCTTGAGGGAGTTGGTGCAAATAGGTGTGTGGTTATTTTCCCTTTCCCAACTCCTTGAATGAAAATGTTGATTGAAGATGATTGATCCACTTGATAAGTCCCTCAATGAGCTCCAAAATCTGCAATAAACTAGTTAAGAAGATGGATGGAATTTGAGAGATATTTGTGAATAATAACTTTGCATAATTGTGGATGATAAAATGCATGGTGAAGCATTTTATTTATAGAATGTTGAAATGGAAACAAAGCCAAAATAGAGCAATGTGGGACAAAGATTTGGCCAATGGAAAAATTCCACTTGTCCAAATGTGATTGGATGAGGAATGAGCAAGTTTTGACAAATGTGCCAATAAATGCATTTTTTGAATTTGAATTCTGAGAAAAGACATGTAAGAGGGGGAAAGAAAATTGCATTAAATGCCACTTGGCTCAAGGCAAGGACATGTAAGAAGAAGTAAATGCCTTGCTGGAAGGACTTGTAAGAGAGAGAAAATGACATGTTGGAAGGACATGTCATTCAAATTTTGAATTTGAAGAAAATATCTCCAAAAGATGCTTTTGTTGAGGGAAATGAAGATTTGACAAATCAAATAAAATCGATTTGCCTAGTGACATTCCAGAATGCAAGTGGGTGAATAGTATTACTAACTGTTAGATTTAAATGACATTATAAATATTTAATGGGATGATTAGGTGAGTTGACTTATTTTGACTTAGATTTTTGGATTAATTTAAATCAAACAAGAGAGGAAATGATTTAATGAGTTTAATTAAATAAACATGTTTTGATTATTTAATTAAAGAGATTGAAGTAAGATTAAATTAAATAAGATTTTAATTTATTCAATTTAATAGATAGACTTTAGAGATTTGCACTAAATAAAATTAATTATTTAATCAAAATAGGGAAGCAATTAGATCAAATCTTTGATTTAATTAACAAGGGAAAGTGACTTAATTAGACAAAAATAATTTATTTAATTAAGAGATGAATATTGATGAATTTAATCAAATAAGGGAATTTGATTAAACAGTTAGACCGAGGGATGATTTAGGAAGAAACGATGTTAGTAGATTAGAGTTAGATGCGCAATGTCAACTTGTACATTTTGCGTGTCTACAAAATTTAACCGTTTATTGAAATTTCAAATAAATTACATTCTTAGAAACTAGAATCCATTCCACACATTAAAAAAATTATTTTCAATTGTTTTTCAAAATTTATAGGGGTAGCACAACACAACCAAATTTCTATTTTTTGAGATGTGTTCACTTTGAAAATTAGTAAAAAATCGGGCATAGACTACATGTTGTTAGCTAATTTCTCATTGTCAAAGCGATTTTAAAAATATGAAAGAAAAGTTAACCTTTTGAGGGAGCCACAAAAGTTACTATGTAATATTTTTTTGACAAAAACAATACCAATTTCTTTGGCTCCCTCTTTTGAACCCCTTAATCTCTACCATTTTCAAAAAATATAGTAGTTTAGAAAGTAGACTCAGAACACTATGATCCTTGTTTTTATTGCATCTAAATTTTTTGAGTGAAACTATCCTCAATTTCACATCCAAGGTCAGTATTCCCTTATTTCAGAAAAAAGAAAAGAAAAAAAAGTGGCCACTTAAGACCCCTTTTTTCCTCCCCATATTTTTCCACTTACCCTATTAGTGTATCTAAAGTGCTGATGTGGACTAGAGTTGTATTAAAAGAGTAGGTGAAATAGTGGAGGTATATAAGGGTTGTGATGTAAGAGCTAAGGAAATAGTTATGAATGGATTAAACACATTATGAGAAGTATTCATAATGGGAGGAGATGGAGGGATACCACAGGCTAATATATGAGTAGAAGTTTGGAAATTTAGTGGTTATAAAGTGGTAGGTTTAGGTGTGTGTGGAATGCTAGGAGGAATGCGCACACTAGTGATGTTCATGAGTCAAAGGAGCATAGCCATAAGGTAGGTCATATTGATGATTAAAGTTAATGGTAAAGGAGGTGGGAGAAACACGGGTTAATAGTGGTAGTGGTCATAAAAATGGTAAAGCTGGGATTGAAAGAAGAAGATGGGTTGGATGATACACCATTAAAATAATTCATTAACGATCTAAGATATTTTGAAGTTAATGTGCTACTAGGAGGACATCCCACTAATGGCTTATAGAATATATTTTCTAATTGATCAGGGGATTCATAGTGTATAAATGGATCAATAAAGGATTGTTGAGTGTTAAGTGTAATGTCTTGTTTAGCCACATGTGCACCATGATCATAGTTTTCTTGATCACCTATATTGGTCTCAACATAACCACCATTGAAGATATCATTATTATCAGAATGTGCAACCATATTAGGGTTTAAGAAAGTGTTCCTTCTTGATGGAATATTAGGTTCATGAGTA